>JAPPVO010000013.1:31846799-31907072 GCA_030407325.1 Camellia japonica
TGTTTTGTTTGTTTTCTAAGACTTAAAGCCACAACAAGTGGGCTTATTAACCTAATTTCTCAAAGTTACAAAATTACCCATCTAAGTAATAGAAAATATAATGCCATCTCATAACTAATTCTTTGATATTAATAAATGACCCATATAAATTAATTTAATTACTAATCTATCCAATAAAATAATCCTACACGCAACTTGGGTTTTACAATATTTGAGCATGTTAATCTAGTTATTTTTAGCTTCATTCCAGCATGTTTTAGGACTTGTATTAATCTATTTTAGCACTGTTTTGGGCTGTTGTTTGCATTTGAGCTTTGTTTTGCATGCTTCTAGTGTAATAGTCCTCATAAGTTTGATGTTTTAGGTCTTAGACATCACTTATTTGAGTTGATAGCACTTATTTTAGCCTTTTCATACTTCATTTCAGTATTAATAATCTCTGCAATCTCCCTCCATTATTGGTTTTTTATTTTGCTCTGAAAATGGTTTCAAGTCACTTGCTTGCCTAAGTATGAAATTGAGGTTTCATACTTAATGGTTTAATCCCTTAGAGGGTTCATTACCAACGGTATGATGCTTCTTTCATACCCGAAGCAACTTGTGTTTTGATCCCTCTTTCCATTAGAGGACTTTAATTCACCATTGGACTTAATTGGATTAAGGAATGGTTGGTAAATTAAAATGAGTAACTAAAACTTGAATTTAAAAGTGAGAAAGATAATAATTTGGTTGTGTTCAATTGGACATTAATTGAACACACAGAAGCTTAAACCATTTCATACTTGTTAGTGATGAAATGATTCAAGTCTCCAAGGTCAACTTCTTCCATTGATCATTCATGAAAGAGAATAGGTTTGTGTCTTGTTTTGCATTTATTGAAATTGCACATCTTGAGTCACAAGCCATCATGCAATAAAATTGCTTGAGTTGGTGGTTTGTCGCTTAAGTTCACTTCTCCTTAGATTTGTCCATGAAAAGAAGAGGTGAGTTGTGCAAACAAACCCTAGCAATACCCTGTATGTGCTCTGTTTGTCCTCTGTTACAGCAAAATGAACTTGTGCATCTGTGGCTGGCAAGCCACTTTCCATGGTCGGCAGACCACCATCCATGGCCAGCTAGTGGCCAGCAATCCTCACTGGTGCAAAATTTAGCAGTGAGTTTGTAAGGCAGAGTAAAATGAGCAGCAGTGTTGGTGTTTAACTGTGCAAACAAAGGCATTCAGAAGCAAAACAGTGGCTTTTCGGGTGGAAATCGAGCATGCACATGAACATCCCTCGTTTCCCAAGGCAGAGTAGCTAGTCGTTTAGTTTAATCACTTATTTTAATTGCACTTGTGCTGTAATTATTTAATTAGTTAAGTAGTTAACTAGTTATGATGTAATTATCTTAATTAGCTAGATTAGTTAATTAATTAGTTCATTTGTTGTTGTAATAATTAGTTAAGTAGCTTAGCTAGTTTAATTCATTTGTTTTGTAATAATTAGCTTAGCTCTAATTAGTTAGCTAGCTAGCTTAGTTCATTCGGACTCTCCTTCGTGAGGGCACAATGATGTCATAATGTGTATGTCTTCCAACCCCATATATTTCTCCCTTTTATTTACTAGCTTATGATGGTTAGTTTAGGGACATCATGTTTCAATTAGCATTCTCCATGTTTGCATCCATTCATATTGCATGCACCGAGGTTCGGTTCATCATTCTAACTGCATTGTTATTGTTTATACTTCTTTGAATACGTGTTTAGACCGCATGTTATTTTATTAAATCATATGTCATATTAGTAGCCGAGCCTATTAAATTGCATATAGCATGTGTTGCATTAGTCATATTGCATAAGTTAGGAATCATGCATTTTTCTAACTCGTTTCTTTTTTGACTTGGAGTACTAGGTGAGCCTTTACTCGCTTTAGCATAATTGCATGTGTGTGATTGTTGCCATGTTTCACATGCTTACCATGAGGCTAATTGCTTAAATGTTAAACTGCTTGAATGCATGTGGATGAAAGCTTATTGCTTGAATTGGAATAATTTGAGCAATGTTTATATGCGATCACTTTTTCAAGTGGTACATATTCGAAACAATTTTCAAAACCCAAACATGAAATCAAATGTTCCAATTCTTGCAAGTTAGACTATACTTGTGTGTGTGCATCGCATAGTAATGCTAGCCTAATAAACTGGAATAAGAGTATATAATGTACATAAGATTCATATCATGATTAGTAAAGGCCGATCTTTGATCGGGCGAGCGGGAGTGCTCAAATGTATTCATGACCTTCCCCTCTTGTACCTAAGTTCCTGAGTCGAGACAATCTTGGTGATGACGGACACGTGGCCTTTGGCATGAGTCATGGGTTTCCTAAATTTCCCCAAAATAAAATATTTAGGTGGCGACTCTGTATCTGGTAAAGCAGTTCATTTTTTGCAATTTGATTCAAAATCAATTTTCCAAAAGATTTGCCGGATTTGGACTCTTTGGTGTTTATTTATTTCACATTGCACTTGTGAGATTAGATTCAGAACCGCGAGAGTCCGAACTATAGGGCTTATATTCAAACTTCCGAAAGGGGGCGCAAAAAAAGTCGAGCTACATAATGGTATCATTAAACCTTAAATACCTCTTCCTAAAATGTGGGTTGAGAGATGTGAGACCATATACTTGGTTATCTCTAATTGCAATTATATATTATAGTTTTTATATGCAGGTTAAGGAAGCTTTTACATACAGATCAGTGGACATCTTTAGTGAGTTTGTGAGTTGTGGGCCTAGTGATGTGAGTTGTTATATAGAGTGGAGTGCTATTATTAGATGTGGGTTGAGTGATGGGAGGTCTCACATATTTAGTATGCTTTTCCTTCTGCTTTATGACCACATATGTAATATTGGTACTTACTTTTTATTTCTCGCTGAACAGGTTCATATACTTCTCTATTGGTGGTGTGGAGGTGGCTGCATTTTGCGCCCTTCCTATCATCTGCATTCGGTTTTGGGCTGCCTTTCAGCAATGGCAGCATTTGGCGCCGTGATTAGTGGGTCTATAAGTTGTTTTAATATATGGTTGTATATAGTCTTTTTCTGGTTGTTGGTTACCAAGTTTGTTTGTTTAGTTTTTCTCCTTTTGGATTGTGTTTGGGTCTCTTTCTTGAATGTAATTTGGACTAAGTACTGGGTTGGTTTTGTGTACCCTCATGCCGGCTATTGGGGAATTCTAGATTTGTGCTTTCTTGGAGTTAATATAATTTTTGTGCATGTCCCATACCCGTTCGAGATATGGGTTTTGAACAGATTATCAGTTATGTTCGGTCATCTGCTGGACGAGCCTTTGGACTAATGCTTTTGGGCTGTGTTTTGCTTGTGGTGGTTTCTTCTTGTGCTCGTTGTAATTAGTGGTAGGGCCTGGGGTATGCCCCTTGTATTCTTGTAAATTTTCCTGTTTTATTTTATCTCTTATTCACCCAAAAAAAAAAAAACCTTAAATACCATTGCCTGAAAGCTTGCTTAAGGCCATATATGGATTTCTTTAATTTGCAAGCTAAATGTTCTTTACTTTTCTTTGCAAATCCTTCTGGCCACTCCATATAAATTTCTTCATCCAAATTCCCATTTAGAAAAGTAGTTTTCACATCCATTTGATGCAACTCTAAGTCATAATGTGCTACCAATGCTAGGATGATTCTAAGCGAGTCTTTCTTAGATACTGAAGAGAAAGTCTCTGTATAGTTTATGCTTTCTTTTTTAGTAAAACCCTTGGTAACAAGTCTGACTTTAAATCGTTCAATATTGCCTTTTGCGTCGCGCTTGGTCTTGAAGACCCATTTACACCCGACCTTTTTACGATTATTAGGTAATTCGACGAGATCCCAAACACTATTCTGTTCCATGGATTTTAACTCTTCATTTATAGCATTGACCCATTTAGTAGAATCATCACTATTCATGGCTTATGAAAATGAGACTGGATCTTTGTTAATCCCAATATCAAAATCAGATTCCTGTAGATACACAATATAATCATCTGGAATAGCAGGCTTTCTTTCCCTCTGAGATCTTCTCAAAACTATCGATTGTGGTGGTTCTACAATATTTTCAATGGTGGTATCTTCATGAAGTGGTGAAGGATTTTCATTATGTTGTTCATTTCCCTTAGCCTGTGGAATAGTATGAGGAACAACAATTTTTCAATAAGGGTCAAATGTTGGCACATCCACTCTAATTTCCTCTAAATTCACCACTCGTGTTTTCTCGCTCCCACTAATTTCACCATTCTCTAGGAATCTAGCATTACTAGTCTCCACTATCCTCGTACTGTGATTAAGACAATAAAATTTGTACCCTTTAGACTTGTCTGGATAACCAATGAAATATCCAAATATTATTCTTGAGTCCAACTTTTTCTCTTATGGGTTGAAGATTTTTGCTTTTACTGGACAATCCCAAATATGTAAATGTCTCAAACTAGATTTCCTACCAGTCCACAACTCAAAAGGAGTTGTTGGGACCGCCTTACTAGGAACCCTATTTAAGATATACATTGCAGTCTTTAAAGCTTCACCCCAAAGTGAAATGGGTACGATTGAGTAACTTAACATACTCCTAACCAAATCTTTAAATGTACGATTACGCCTTTCAATAACTCCATTTTTGCTGTGGCGTACTAGGCATTGTATATTAAGCACGAATGCCTTTCTTTTTCTAAGAATTTGGCAAATGGGCTAGGATTTTGGCCTGACTCATCATATTTACCATAATACTCACCACCCCTGTCTGATCTCACTATTTTAACCTTTCTATCTAATTGTCTCTCGACTTCAGTTATGTACACCTCAAAGACGTCAACAGCCTAAAACTTTTCATGAATTAGATACACATATCCATAACATGAGAAGTCATCTATAGATGTGATAAAACGTTTTTCACTACTAAGATATGGGATGTTGAGTGGCCCGCAAATATCTGTATGAATTATCTTAAGAAGCTCATTACTTCTCATGGCACCTTTCTTGGTGTGTTTGGTTTGCTTTCCTTTAATGCAATCCACACATATCTCAAAATTAGTGAAGTCTAGGTTTTCCAAAATCTCATTCTTCACCAATTTTTCAATTCTATTTCTAGAGATATACCCCAACCGTCTATGCCACAAGATTGAGAATTTTTTATTAATTATACCACGTTTTAAACCAATATTCGAATGCAGAGTTACTAATGATTGTGTAAACTCATGATTTAAGGTAATTTTATATAAACCATCACATAAAGTACCATAACCAATCATTATTGAATTAAACATTAAATTGAGTTTTCCACAACTAAATAAAACTGAATATCCAACACAATCTAATTTGGATAACTAAATTCCTAGAAATCGAAGGAACATAAAAAGTGTCTTCTAAATCCATCTGATGACCCATCTTTAAGATCAGTCGGTAGATTCCTACAGTTATGACTTCAACTTTGAGACGGTTTCCCATATAGACAAATCTTTCACTTTCCTTCGATTTCCTGGTTAAGAGGTATCCCCGCATGTCATTTGTAATGTGGGTCGTGGCCCCAGAGTCAATCCACCAAGTATTAGAAGGTACTTCAGCAAGATTTGATTCATAACAAACAAAAGAAAAATTCTTACATTTCTTTTCGAACCAAGCCTTTTGCTTACTGCAATCTTTCTTCACATGTCCCTTCTTGCCACAAAAGTAGCACTTGACAATGAAACCATTCTGAGCGTGATTTTCTTCCCCAGGTTCATTCTTTTTCTTGGGTGGATTTTTCTTTGATTTTACAAACTTAGCCTTCTTTTTCTTTAGAGCTCTATGAGTTATAGCCAATGGAGTTTGACGTTTTTCCTCTCTCAACCTCACTTCCTCCTGAACACACATATTAGTCAACTCATTCAAATTCCACTTATCTTATTGGTGTTATAGTGAATTTTGAATGCCTCGAACTGTGATGGAAGTGAGTTGAGAATAAACTGCACGAGGAAAGTTTCATCAACTTGCATCCTTAACGTTTTAAGCTTTGCAGCTTTGTCAGCCATATTGAGGATGTGATCTTGAACTCCTCGGTTGCCATCATATTTCTTGTTGTCAATTTAGCCATAACAGTGCCAGCAAATGACTTGTTAGCAGATCTAAATTGATCTTCAACAGCCTTTAATTATTCCAATGCATTAACAGTTTGAGGTAATGAGGTTTTGATGTTATTTGCAATGGTCATCTTCATGAACATCAAACTAAGTCTATTGGACTTTTTCCAAGATTCAAAAAGGGCAACTTGTTCTGCAGTACTATATTCATTAATGTTACAGGTTTATCTTCAAGCAATGTCATATCGAGGTCCAACACACCTAGTGCAAACTGAACATGTTCATACCATTTTGAAAAATTTGAGCCAGTAAGTAGAGGGACGCCCGATGCAAGAGAGTGCAATGAGATGGGAACTATCACTGAAATAAGATAGAACAATATACATATTAAAGTTTTGAGAATTATAATGATGAACTATTGATATCACATAAGTCTTTCCTTTAGGCAAAACTTAGGTATATCTATTGTCCACTTGTCAAGAATCACTTATGTAGGTCTAAAATAATTTATACAACTTTTCAGTTAGTCATGCTACCTTTGGGTATTCAATTCTAATCTGTCAAATTACATAAATTACATTACCCTACCAAATTCATAATTATTTGAAAGTGACTCTCCTTTGGGCTTGTCTCAATCTCCTAATTATAACTGCAATTTGAGAATATTATCGACCTTAATGTTACCCTTTTAAGAATTCTTTTATGTAATTCTATATTCATAAATTTTACAAATCTAGACCACTTTGGCAACTACTAAATTAGTAAACCTTATGAATATGGAATTAACCAACAATATTCTCTATTCATTAATTTGAGTTATTTAATTATCATTAATTCAATCACTATTTTTTATAATTTCTAGAATTTCTTTTATGTAATTACAATTACCAATATGATAATAATAATAACTCTAGATGAACATGAATATATATATAAATCAAATTATGCAATATGTCAATCAAGAATATCTCATATAATGGTTAATAAGAATTACACCTAATATGAATTAACCACTTTAATATTTAATATTTAATGTCATAAAATTATATCATGATATCAATTTTAAATCATGAAAATATATAAATATTAACAATAATAGACAATAAGTGTACATAATTAGACAAGGCAAAAACATAATTCTCTAACGTGATACAATCAAATAAATATATTTATTTAATAGACCAAACGATTCAATAAAATTCTAAAATTGCTTTTACTTTATGCACTTTATCATAACGGCAAGCAATACACTCAATTCAATATCATATTATGAAGATCATAAAAATTATTATTGCTAAAATTAATAATAAATCAAAACATGCATATTACACATTTATCATGCAATCTCTGAACTCGGTGGTGGCATCGGCTTTATGAGCAGCATCAATGGCTACACCTAATAGGTGGTCAGTAGTACAAGCCACGTCCTTGCACCCTCGGTAGTGAATGGCATGAAAAGATCATTTAAAAAACGATGTTGATAATAAAAAACAAAAGTACATTTTATGAATAATAATAATAATAATAATAATAATAATATTCATAAATATATTATTATTTCAAGGTGATTGATTCACAAAACCAAGCTCTAATACCACATGTAAGTAATTAATGTATATGTAACTATAATAATAATGCGGACTTGAACTTTATAGGATCTTGAATTCAATACAACTCAAGAATAAAACGAACATACATTTGTCAGCCATTGAATTAAAGAAGTTGAGAAAATACCCCTAATAGGATCTTGGCTCACCTTATTTTCTCTATCTCTTTTAATTAGGATGACTATAGAACTTAGGGTGCGTTTGTTTGGACGAACTGGATAAGGGAGGATTGTAATCCATCGGACTATTAGTCCTGGGATACATTGTCCCGGGACTATTTGGTTGGACTAAATTTGTATCCTATGTTTGTTTAATCATGGGATTAGATGTCTGGATTGGACTATTTTTAGTTATCCAATGTTTGTTTAGGATATTATGGAGAAGGATAAATGCTCAAATAACTATTTTATCCTTTTCAATTATTTACTAAATAATAGCAATATTAAACATAGCTTTAATATTTTAATTATTTTTAACAAGATTAAATAAAAATTTGTTTTATTTTATTTTTTGCACAATATTTTACTTATTTTAATTTATTATTTTCAATTAAATTAAATTTATAATTTATAATTTATATTTTTTATTTAATATATAGTTTTAAATTAACAACAATAAAAAATAATTTTATTTAATATATAAATTAAATTTTTAATAACACTAAAAAAATTTAATTTATAAGGCCATAATTTATAATTTATTATTTTTAAATAAATTTAATTTATAATTTATATATTTTTTTAATATATAATTTTAAATTAACAACACTAAAAAAATAATTTAATTTAATATGTAAATTTAATTTTTTAACAACACTAAAAAAATTTAATTTATAAGGCCATAATTTATAATTTATTATTTTTAATTAAATTTAATTTATAATTTATAATTAAAATTTTTTATTTAATATATAATTTTAAATTAACAACACTAAAAAAATAATTTATAAATGTTCAAAAGACTATTTTATCCTTTTCTAATTGTTTGCTAAGTAATAGCATGGAGGGTAAAATGGACATTTCACAAAATAATCTCATGGGATACCAATCCCATCGTTTCTATCCCACCCTCCCCCATGGGATAGGATAGTCCCATATTTGTGGGACTAATAGTCTGGTGAGACTATTAGTCCGGAGCAAAAAAAATGAAACAAACAATGGACTATTAGTCCGGTGGGACTAATAGTCCAATCCCAACCCCTAATCCTTCAAAACAAACACACCTTAGAGTAATGGAAAAATACTTATGATATAAAAGGGGAGTCGCCCATTCTTATATAGAGGAGAGAAAAGGGCAAGATAAACTCTATTAGAAAAATTCTTGTCCATCAAGGTTTCCTTCTTATCTTAGAAGAGTAATTATATTAAAATTTTAATTACTGAACTTTATCTCAAATAATGGCTTTATCTGATTGTGGAGTCCAAATAAAATAAAACATGTAAAAAATATGTAGACTATTGGGCCACACTAGAAAATAAATCCAACAAGAGAGAGAAAGAGAGAGAGAGATTTTCAAGTTTTTGAGCTTTTGGAATTTTTTCTAACCTAATTTCAAGAGGGATGGTCAAGTATATATAGAAGAACTGGTTGCTATCTCGGAAATATCTCTATTGAGCCAACTGGTGCAGTGTATGCACAAGGGGGAACAGCTGGTAACAAATATCTGCTAGTCGAGAAAAACTGGCCTACCGGGACACATGGCCGCCTGGCCACTTGAAATGGCCAAATTTCTCATTAATTGGCCGGTCGGCCACCTTAAGTGGTCGGCCTGCTACTTGTGAACAAAAATCTGTTTTCAAGCCCGACTTCAAACGAGCATATCTCCCTCATCTGGACTCGATTTTAGGTGATTCTTGAGTCCAAATTGAAGCCCATAAGTCTACTTTCCTGCAATAGTGGTGGCCTCACATCTAAATTCTAAGTGTATAAAGAGATATGCCTAATTTAGTAAAAGCTGCTCATTTCTTTCTTAACGGTTTGATGCCCAACCTTTCCCCCAACTAGTTTTCTTCCAACCTCTCATATTTCCTTCAACTCCAAACCTATAAATAAGATATTTTTAAAGATTTTTCAAAGAGTTTACCTCCCTTCCACTTATTTCCACTTTGTTCTTACTCAGTTTACCGAAAAATGAAATATTTTAAACGAAATGCGAACCTCAAAACATCGTAGAAACATTTGGAAAAATATTTTGAAAAAGAGGTTATTAAGGTCTAAAATGATTTTGGTCAAAATGGGGTGTAAGGTTGGGATTAGAAGCTCAAAAACCGAAGCCTTTTGCTGAAGAACTTGAACAATTGTACAACGTAACTTTTCATTATCGAGTGATCAACCTGAGGTGTCCAAGTCTTAAGGGCGGTTAAAAATGGGGTGTTTACAGTAAGGTGGTCCATTATGTTGAGTTTAAAAAATTACAATAAAAGGAGGTTCTTGGGGGTGTTGTTTGGGTTCATGGCATTTATTACGGTATTATTTTAATAATTTGAACCATTCATTTTGTAAGGTCTTTCATATGTATCACCTAAAAAAAATTAATTCATCCGATAATTATATCCTATTTAATTTACGCGTTTGTCACCAAAAAAATCGATGGTCTATTTTCAAAAATACACTTGTTGTCTATTTTATACACACAAAAAAAAAAAAAAAAAATGAATGGTCTAAGACTTTGTTTCTTTCAAAGTAAAATATTTTGCATGTAAAATTTTAACCTGTAAAATATTTTTATTTTCTTTTATTTTTGGGTAAATTAGAAAATATAATTAGTCATACACTTTTGATACAAAATTGCTTTATAGTATAGTTAAAACTACAAAAACTAATGCTAATAGTGGGTAGACATTGAAATAAATATACATCTTAGTATGAAAGAAATGATAACATAATTTTTTTATTCATACAAATAACAAATTACTGATAAAAAATAACTTAACTATTATATAAATTAAAGCCTTAAGTGAGAATTTACCCTTTGTTTTTTGATTCTTGGGTGCAACTTAAAAATATTACAATTCTAGTGCCATCTCTCGATCAATGCTTCACATGAGTCAAATTCAATAAGCAATTGAGATAAAATAAAAATTAAAAAAAAAAGTTTTTTCATTTTATTTTATCATTTTTTCTTTTTCTTTTTATTTTATTTTTTAAAAAATAACAGCTCAATGGAAAGTTCAAAAAGTAATTTCTAATATAGAAAAATTTATAAAATTGCTTTGTATTATTACAAAGGGCAAAATTCATTTTACTCTTTATAGTTTAGGCTCGGAGCACTTTATCTCTTATGGTTTAAAAATAGGCAATGAACTCTCACGTGATTTTGGACTAAATTGCAACTCAAACTCTGTTAAGGGCAAGCTTGAAATAACCATAATACCCCTTTGACTTTTCTTCTTCATTTGTATACTTCTCTTAATTTATTTCCCATTCTTTTCTTATACACAAAATTCATATATACAAACAAATTTTAAATCATATATACAAATAGATTTATATATACACTCTATATATACATACCAACAGATATAGATAGATAGATAGATAGATAGATAGATAGATAGATAGATATAGAAAAATTATGGGAAATTCACACTCAAAACCCCAAAAATTCTGGAAAATTCTATATATATATATACTGAAAAAAATGGAAATTCTATATATACCTTAACATCTCATGGAATCACTTGAACTAGATCCTTCCCAAGCAAATAGGGTCCATGAAGAGCCTAACATCCATAGATTTCTGCCGCAAAAACTTCCCAAACCAGACAATTTTCAGTCTTCAATTCTACCTCCTTCCCGGTAATCCTTTTCTCATAATTATATATATGTTTACATGTATATGTATACATGTAGTAATGAAGCATCAATAGAGCAAAGACAAGAAAAAAAATGATGATGGTTAGGGATGGGAGGGGAGAGAACGGTGATGGTAAAGAATGGGAGAGAGGGTGGTGATAATGGTCGGGGATGGGAGAGAAGGCGACGATGACGGTCGGGGATGGGAGAGAAGGCGACGACGATGGTCAGGGATTGGAGAGGAGGCAACGACGACGGTCGGAAATAAAAGAGAAAGCTACGACGATGGTCGTCAATAGGAGACAAGACAACGACGATGGTTTGTGAGGGAGGGAAAATGGTGGCTAGTTAGGGTGAGGAAAGAAATATGACTAGATAGAATTAGGGTTTACAAGGAAAGGGTGGCTGGTTAGGTTTTGAAATAGATGATGAAGTTGAGGGTAAAAAAGTTTTTAAATTTTAATTTCACATTAATTAAAGGAAAAATTACTCATAAATCCCATTGGGGGAAATGTTGTTCCATTTAGTTCTAGAAGTTTTCTTTTAAACCAATTGGTCCTTTTCACTTTTGGTATGTTATATTTGTTTGATTTGGGAGGTTTGGAGTTTACTTGTTTGCCCTTGTAATTGATTTTGTTTGGATTTTTTTACAGATGTTGGGTTTGTATGGGAAAGGCATGTTTTTACGTTTCTATTTTTTTGAAGGAATTAAGTGAAGCGATTCGTGGGATGATGATGTTTGCCCCGTTGCTGTGGTGTTGTCAACATAATGTGGAATTGGTATTTTTGACAATATTTCGTTTCTACTATTGGGTCTGTGTTTCTCACTTGTTTGTTAAGGTCAGTATTATGTGTTGTATGATGTATGATGTTGATTCATTGTGTTTCTTTGTGGTTTCATTTTTTGGTGAGTGGGCCGCAATTTCGGTTCTTGGTTGTCAATGTTAGACTATCATGTTATTATGTCATTGTCGTGTATGTTTGAGGAGATACGTTGTGTCATTTTTTGGACGTTGTGGTGTTAGTAGTGGTAGTGTTTCGGTCATGATGTTTTGTTATTGCAGGTATGGAGTTTGTAATTTTGCTACTGTGTACTAACGGACAGACCAATGCGGTGATGCTATTTTATGTGTTAAAACATTCCGACCACTGGACTTTGTATTACATCATGTTGGACTTTGTATTACACCATATTTTTTCAAAGGAAATTAAGGTGGTATTGTAGACACCCCATTTTGATCGCCCTTAAGACTTGGGCGCTTCACTCCAAACACCTGATGATGAAACGTTACACTGTGCAATCTTTTGAATCGTCATCAAAAGAATTCAGTTTCAAGCTTCAAAACCTAAACCTTGCACCCCATTTTTACCAAAACCTTCTTTTTTCTTGGTAATAACTCGTCAAAAACACAAAAACATACAACTCGTCAAAAATTATTGATAACTCCTCTTTTAATCATGGAACAAGGATGAGACATCCATTTCCATGTTTCGAAAATGATCGAGGAAAGAGTTTCTCAACACTTTTGACACAAAAGCTACTACCTAGCTTCAAGGTGAACAACAATAGTATGAAAGCAAGATTTACAACTAGTTAATCAAACTTGTGGTGGGGTGGCTAAGCTTTAACCCCCCCCCCCCCACATGACCACAAGGTTCCAATATACATATGGAAAGCTATAAGAACGAAAATAAAGCGATCAACTCAAACGGATTGATGGCTACGTCCAGTAATGTTAGCATATTAATAATTAGAATATGAGCATATAATGTCCATAAAATTCACATCATGATTTAGTAGAGGTCGATCTTTGATCGAGTGAGTGGGGTGCTCAGTTCATGACCTTCCCCTTTCACCCGAACTGAGACATTTTGGTTATGATAGGCAAGGGGCCTTTGGCACGAGTCACGGGTTTCTTAATTTTTTCAAAAATATTAGGTGGCGCTTCTGAAATCTAACAATGCAGTCCATTTTTGGCATCGCTTGTAATTAATGGATTTTCTACGATTTGCCAGATCTATACTCTCATTTTTTTTTTATTTCACATTGCACTTGTGAAACTGGATTCAGAACTACGGAAGTTTGAATTGTGGGGAATCGCATCCGAGGAGACTAAACCCCTCCGAGGAGAGCAAAAAACCAGCTACAGGTATGTGTTGCGAACATTGAGATACCGGTCGATCTAGGAATTGAACTATTTATTACACCATTTTTGTCAAATCTTTTCATGGCAACATTCAATGTTAGAATTGAATTGATTGAGACACGGTTGATCTCGGAATTGAATTGTTTATTACATCATTTTTGTCAAATCCATTCATGGCAACATTCAATGTTAGAATTGAATTGAATGAGTGATCAGACAAAATCTTAGAATTGAATTGTCTATTACATCGTTTTGGGTTAAATCCATTGATGGCAATATTCCCCTGCTATTCCTATAATCCAATTCCAACATGATGAAATAACTAAACAGAGAGATCGACAATGTTTTATTCTCGGATTTAAAATGTCAATGTTCGTGTGACGCACAACGTAATTTACCAATTGCATAGCTCTTACCTAGGACTAAAAACCTATCAAGTACACTCACAATAATGAAAATGTTTATTTAACATACAACAACAACAACATCAACATCATCACTCGTTGCTGATTCGAAACACACAGATTTGTACACGGACATATACCAATAGTAATATTTTTATTAGTCGGAACGTAACGTAAATATTCGATATGAAAAAAACTCCATGCACCTAATCAAACCATCAAAAAATTTGGCATTACACACACTATTCATGCCATGCTATGTTCTAATGTTATCCCAAATCAATACATGCATAACGTTCAGACACATTAAAACTGAGGACATAGTTTACAACAAAAAAAAAAATTATCAAATTCTTGGGTGAGGATACTATTGGCTAACAAACATATCACAGTGTCCTCGTACGCAATCCTCTTTTGCGGTTGTTCAAGAACGTTTTCACCATCGCCGCGCGTACAACAATTGGGGTTAGACCGTCCATTATGTTAGCAATTTCGACTCTGTGAACGTACTGGGGATGATGAAGTAGACATAAATCACACAGTTAGCCTTGCAACCAAATACATGTCGAACCACATCGTTCTCATTATGATTCAACAAACCCAAACCCAAACCCAAAAAATAACATCAACAACATTTATGAGTCTGAGACCTACTATGGGCAATCCACTATCGACACAAGCGTGTCATCAAAATCTTGGGCCTGAACGTTGCTGGGTGCCAACCTCGATTTCACTAAGCTGTTATGGTGGTCGACCACCCACTGTTTCTGTTTGAACACTGTCACATTTATTAATCGGTTTAATCATAAAAGCATTAACAATGTTCACATGGGTGTGACCAGAAATAGCCAAGCTATCTATTTAAAAAAATAAATAAATAAATAAAATTACAATCTCAAAACAAGTTCGGTAACATTAACGCACTTACTATTTTCAGCGCCTCATTGTAGTGCTCATCTCACACCCTTTGTCGCTACCTCATGGAGTTGTAATGCTTCCACGTGCCAGTTTCCGAATCATGCACCATGACAATCCAGTAGTTGGCATGGTAGATTAGGTAATGCGTGAATCTATGCCCTCATGCTGCTTTGGTGTGTACATTGAGATACTTCATTCGCGATAGTGCACTAACAGCAACACAAACCCAATCTTCACATTAACGAATGCATGTAATGTTCAGAACTGGGAATTTGTGTCAAAATAGCAAATACATACCAAACACACGCTATTGTAAACATGTAATGTGTCCACATATTCGGTTTCTTCAACTCCATTCTTCTATAAGTCCATGAGTATAGTAGCATATTTGTCAATGACCTACAACATATGCGACTGCATTGTAAGTGAAAAAGGCAAAAAAAAACAAGTAGCATTAAGAACGTATCTGCATTGTATATAAAGCTTGACATATCAATAAAACTAGATGTATGCATTATACAAGTAGCATTAATAAAACTCGGCGTATTAATACATGAAATATATATCAACATGGAGGCCAAAAACATCACCCATTGCGTACCACATAAGTAATTTACATTACAAAACAATAATACCAAACACAATACCATCGTCTGAACCAGTAAATATCATAGCAAGTATTTTTTTTGACCATTTAGAACTGCTTCTTGTCATATCAATTCATAAGCTCTACATCGATGTTCACGACTTTTTCCGTACATGTTTTAGTGCTTGCTGCCCATATGTTAAAGTTGAGGTTGATGTAGCATCTTTAATTTTCAAATAAAATACACTAACGTGAATGACAACCACATCGCACATTCAGTAATATGGAAGTCATTCATATTATAAATGGACATTAACCTAAACAAACTCAACAAACGGAAGGCATTAACATTCACATCAAAAAATAATTCAATGAACGACATTGGCATTCCACTCCAACATCAAAACTATTATTTCACACCAACACTTTCACATACCAACGGCACACCAAAGTCCCCAAACGACATCGACATTGCACTTTGCCAACCCGCATAACATAAGCATCTGTTTTGAACAAGTTTTCAATCAAGGACTTCCCGAATTATCAATTTTGATGTAAGTCATACTAATTACAAATGGACATTAACATTACAAAACTCAACAAAACAACGGGAACTAACAAACCCCTCACAGAATTTGAAACCCACAATGCCATTACCACACAACAACATTACGACGCAAATTTTAACATCAGGATATTATAAAGCTAAACACACATCGAATCTAACATTTCCAAAACACCACAACAAAAACTAGCAAAATTGAATACTAACATTATAACCCAAATGTCAATGTTGATACGACTTATTCTGAACATGTTTTCCATCAAGGACATCCCCAACCGTCAATGTCGACGTAAGCCATTTACATTATAAATGGAAACTAATATGACAAAACTCAACACAACAGTGACATTAACATTCACACTAAAAATTTAGTGTTGAACTCAACATCGCCACTACCCTAGAAACAATCAAAAACTAGGGGAACCGTCACTGCATTATAACACAACCAACTAACCAAATAGCACTACCATTACATAACCACCAAACACACCACCACCACGTAGGGCACCAAACCTCAAAGGCACACCAACACACCAAAAATAAAAAAAAATACACACACACACACACACAAAAGAAATTGGCATTATATTACCAAACCCCTCACAGAATCCGAAACCCACATTACTGTTTCCATACAACAACAATACGCCCCAAATTTAACATTAGGGTATCATAAAGCAAGCCACACATAGAATCTAACATTCACAAAACACACTGATTCCATCACAAAAACAACATTAACCATCACATATGGACCACCACCATGATTGACGACGACTACGAAAGGATGGAGGCAAACTCGCCGTTTACACGCCATTAAACTCAACTAGGATGACAAAATGGTTCGGTGTCCACTCCTAAACGCCGACAAAAATGTTTTGGCAGAAGAGGGTTTTCTTATATCTAGGGTTTATGGGAAACAAACATTAAATTTGGCAGCACAAATTAAGGGTGTAACATTACCAAATCCATGCGAATAAAAAATAGAGCAATCTTCATCAAATTAACATTGGAAATCCACAACTTTCCATCTTTGTATCTTCCGTTTCGATCGGATTAGAGGGAAACCAAAAAACTCTATAGTAAGCTTTTGGACACAAATGTAATTTCAACATTGTCAAATCCCACATTTACCCACAACATTTGGGTCTACACACTCTAACAATGGGTACAATTAAGTCATTAATGTTGGAATGGGATTAATTAGTCTATAAGATAAAAGGCAGAACTAAATAGTTTAAAAGTTTTAGATTTGGGATTTATTAGTGCATTACCCTTAATAAAAAATAAAAAATAAAAGAAGAAGAAGAAGAAGAAGAAAAAGAATCCCACCCTCAAAACTCATGTGTATACTCCACTTTCCGTTAGTTTTGACGGAAATTATAACAACTATAATTTAATCCAAAATTACATAGAGGTTCTCCGCCAAACTATAAAGGGTAAAGTGCTCCAAACGTAAATCATAAAGGGTAAAGTGAATTTTGTCCTATTATAAAAGAATCATTAATATGTAATTTTTTTTTTTTTTTTAAGATGCACTAAAATAAAATATTTCCTTTTTTCTTTGTATTTCTTTTTTCTTTCAGAATATAATCACATATTGTAATTTCCACTTTTCAATCATATTTCGTAAATGACTTACGGAAGCCAAATGGGTAAGTTATTTTTGGTGAATTTTAGTAAAACATTTTATTTAAAAAAAATATTTTACCCCATTATACATAACCAAACACTCAAAATTTAGAAAAATATTTTATATGCAAACAAACATAGCCCAAGTGGCATGCAAAGTGATCATCTCAATATACATTATGAAAAATTAATGAAATCGCGAGTTAGTAAAATGATTTTCAAACAATGGAGGCAATCTTATTATAGGCATACCATTGAATTTCTTTAATATTTTAACTTACTCGAGCTAAGCTTGTAATCAACTTAAAGGATGCTTGTTTGAGATAGGCTCGAAAGATGAACACAACAAATTTATTAAGGTTGGCACAATTTTTAAGTTTGTTAAGGTTTCAAAACAAGTTTAAACAAAACGAAATTATTATTCAACGCAACTCAATTTATTTATTTACTGGTGCTCCTCAACTCGATTTATTTACAATCTAAAGAGGTGGGTTGTGTTGGAGCTTCAACCTATCTATAGTTTTTTTGATTCAAAAATTAAATAATTTGACTAAATTTAATTTATTTCCAAAACTACATTTACCTGTGATTACTATTCACTTCTTTTTTTAAAAAAAAAATTATGAAATTTAAAAAAATAAAAATTTAAAAAAACAAGTATCGCTACTAATCATGTTTTTTACTTGAATGTAAATTCTTAGGGGGAAATGTAGTTTAAACGGTGTTATGTGTTGAGTAAAAAATATGATTAGTAATCATGCTTTCTTAAAAACGTGAAGAAGAATAAACACTTTAGCATAATTTGATAATAAGTTGAATTATGGTCAAGTTATTTAATTTTATAGTTAAAAAAAATATAAATAGGTTAAAAAGTCTATTTGTTTTAGAGTATCTTTAACTTTTCATTAATTTTTTTCATCTAATTCAATTATAAGTTTGAGTAAGTAGTTTGATTTGATATGAACTATTTTAATGTTTTCATCAAATTTCCATTAAAATCTCTTTTAATTTTTTTTTTATCCCAAAATTCTCCTTTCATCAAATTTGATGGAGGACAAAAAAAAAAAAAGATCATCTCCAATGCTTCATCTTTTTAAATTTTATTCTCAATTTGATGAAAAAAAGATTCTCCCTCGAACATTTAATGAGTGGATTGCAAACAATTTTTTAGCACTTTTTTTTTGTATCAAATTTAAATTTGATGAAAAATAAATTAAAAATTAAAAATGCTCTTAGATTAATTATGTTATGTTGATCACATTTTTTTATCATATTTTATTTTAGATAATAAACAAAATATGATAAAATAAATTTGATCATTATAACATTATTATTGTTAGACTTAGTAATTGTATAAGACTTTTTATAGTGTCAGGTTTTGTAGGTTCAATTCTTGTGAAGGAGAGTTTAATACTTTTTATGATGATTTATTTTTGTCCCCCATTATGAATGTTGATCTGCGGAATAAAAGAATTGTTTATTTTTGGACAATGGAGAATCATTCAAGCAAACATTTTGCAAATGAGAGGAAAACAAGTGTAGGAAAACATTTTAAAGACACCTACTTTTCAAGCTTGAAAATTCATTGAATTGGCCGCGAAAACCCAAGTTAAACTAAAGGCTCTTGTTTGCATGCTCCAAACAAATTAATGCAAGTCCATCACATGCTTCCATTGTGAAATAAATATAAATAAATGCTCAACAAACAGAGAAACAAAATCACTACTACTGTGTTTGGTTAGGGGATTTGGAGAGATATTTGAAAATGAAAAGAGAAAAGGTGTGTGAAATTAGGTGAAATGTAAATATATTTTATTCTCATTTCACTTACTTTTTCTTTTTTTCTTTTCAAATCTCTTCGCAAATTCCCAAACCAAATACAGCATACTAGAAATAAATGAGAAAATGGAGAGAAAAAAAAAAAAAGTAGTAAAGGTCATTTATCACCAACAAAGTAAAAATATGAAAGGGAAAAGGCTATTAACTATCCAATGTGTCGTAATACGTTAAAAGTGACTTGAAATTTCAAATATTTTGACATTTTTTTCCATTTTATTATCTATTTGGTGAGGTTGTTGTTAGCATGAACCATATTAAAATAAGAAATTATTATGCCTAGAAGACTTTTATATAATAAGACACAAATATAAAATAAGTGACAAGTTTCACGTATGGTATGGTGAACTCTACATGTGAGTCTTATTTTGTAAAAATGCTTACATTAGAGTATTAGGATTGAGATTTTTAATGCATATAATTCACCTTCTAATATTTGGTTACAATTTTTGTTGTCTGAATTAAATTTCAATGGATATTTTATTCAATAAAATTGGCGAGTTTTTTAATTCTACAAACAATAATGCAAAACAGATATATAATTAGAATTATATATTTTCATATTTATTACAAAACACATGCGGATAAAAATGAGTTATTTATCTTACTAATACAGTTAAATAACATTCTACACTAATCTTATGGATTATTAATTATTACACTATTAATACTTCTAATTAAATAGGACTTTTTGAACGAAAAAAAAAAAAATAGGACTTTAAATTTGCTCAATAAGAAAAGGAAAAAAATTTATAAAATTTAATGAAAAGCAAAGCACATGCATTGAAGGAAACCACATGTGCTTTGTAATGTCCAAAACTGTAATAATCAATCATAAAAATCCCTTTCATGACAATGCAACATCCATGATTCAAATGACTTATAGAGCAACCAAAACATTGCAACATTTTGCATATTATTAGCCACATGGAAGAAGAGAAAGAAGAAGCAAATACAGCTTATGGAAAATTGTAAAAGTTAACTTTTAAGATTATTTGCTTAAAATGCTTGGAAGAAATTATAATAGAGTTGTGATTCGGACCTCGAAAATGGCCTGCCCCGAATGCCCAAAACCACGAAACGACGTCGTTTCGTGGTTTTCATTTTTTTTTTTTTTTTTTTTCAGCAGAACGAACGAAGAAGAAGATAGAGGGGGAGGGGGAGGGGGAGGGGGAGGAGGGGGAGGGGGAGGGGGACTGGAGGGGGCCTAAACAATGGGCTGGAGGCGGGAGGCGCGGCGTACGGCGATGGCGGAGGCGACGAGCAGAGGCGGAGATCGACGATGGCAGAGGCGGCGATCGGCGATCCGATTAGCGACGGATCGGAGACGACGGTGACAGCGACCGCGACCTCTCCCTCTCCCTCTTTCTCTGCTTCCAGTCGAAAATGGCGTCCAAAAATGGCAGAAAAAAAAAAAAATCCTAATGCCCAAAACGACGTCATTTTGGGCATTAGGGGGATTCGGGGCCAAATAATTCGAGGACCAAATCATTTTTCAATTATAATATTCCCTTTTGAATAACATGTGAAAAAATTCGAAGTGTTTGGAAAATAATATAAAAAAGAGTAATGGCACCCAAATAAAAAATCAACAATGATTGAGACTCCCATTTTTTGAAAACCCCTACAATCCCTTTTGAATCTCCACCATTGATGGTCTGGGCCTTACGCATACATGAGTGGGTCTCATTCATACATCAATGGTGGAGATCCAAAGGTGATTGTGAGGGTTTTCAAAAAATGGGAGTCTCAAACATTTTTCATAAAAAAATTCATACATAGTGATGTGGTTCATTAGGAATTTTAAATAGAACACTATTGAAAATGAGTTTATTTACGATAATGATATTTGTCATATCAATCTTGTGAATTTTTTTTTGTTTTTTTTTCATGAATTTTATGTATGGACTGTTTAAGTGTTGAGTCCAAAATGCTTGTAATTTTTTAAAATGTACACTCATAATTGTAAAAGTATTAAGCACTCTTTTTGTCCAATGTGAAATTGAGAGAGAGAGAGAGAGAGAGGAATACATTCTAGTAGGGTGGAAAAAAAAATTTTACACAAACATGGAGGGGACCCTCGCACTTCTACGACTTTTTCACTTGCACTCATCACAAAATGACTTGTACCTCACATATTTTTATAATTTTCTTTCTATGTCCCAGTGTGTTATAATTCCTCCATAAAAAAATACAAAAATAAAAAAAATAAATGAGTTAACTAGAAATAGACAGATATCTTAGGTACCTTGGTTCATTGGAATGAAACAGAATGAAATGATCTTTTCATCAAAATATTTATTCCCATATTTGATTGATTAAAAAAATAATGACAAAATGCATTATAAATGGAATCATTCATTTACCATTTCAAGGAAATGGTCATTCCATATGAGAGCACCTAAAAATAATCATTCCATTCCATTCCAACTCATTTTGCTGAACCAAATAAGGCATAAAAGTAAATTGATTAGGTTACAAGAGAATTTTAGAAAAAAAATAATTTCAAAATAATAGTTGTACAATAAGATTTACTTGCACAATCTCATGTATAAATTAATTATACTTCTGTTATTTTAAAATTATAATTTTACTTTTTACTTTTTTAAAATTCTCCGTAAGTATATAAGTTAAATATAATAAATTGTACCAACCACTTTTCTTCAACTTTTTAAAAGCTATAACCTGTCAAAATTTAATTTTAGAAAAATGCCTAAGCCCCCTGTGGGGGTTACTGGGGGTCGTGCGTGTAGACTCGTGATTGGCCCCCAAAAATAATAATTATTATTTTTTTTTTAACGAATGGCAGCGCGCCACATCACTGAAGGTCGGAAGCAGCGCTCACGTTATTATTTTGACTCCAAACATTGGAAATGTACATTGCATACCAAATCACCAAAGACACATTATAAATGCACGTAATTTAACCATAAAAATAACGATGGTGCTATATTCATTAATTAATGTATATATTATTGTACTAATTAGTATTATCATATTATTATTGATCACATTTATTATATAAGTTACAAATACTCAAAATCATACAAATGATGTCTTATCATCTGTTAGTACACTAATGTGTACATTAATTAATACAAATAATATTATTTTAAAATCAAATACAAGACGTGGAACCATTATATGCACGTCATTCATTATTATATTTAATTTTGTGATTATATTTTTTATATGAAAAAAAATTTATCACATTTAAATTTTGTGTTTAAATGCGTATATCATTCAGTATTGTATTTAATTTTGGGAGAAATTTTAGATTGGGGATAAGTTCTTTCCAATTCAACGCTGAAATCAAGAATTTATCAATACATCGAGTGAGGCTCTTTTATTTGGGTAAAGTACCAATCCGTCCTACTTTTGAGATTTATTACTCATTAAGTTCTATTGATAAATTTATTAAGTGATAAAGATAAATTTATCAGTCTTTTATTTTTATGAATAAATTTATAGTGATAAATTTATCAGTCTCTTTGTTTTTATGAATAAATTTATAGTGATAAATTTATCAATTTTTTATTTTTATAGTGTTAAATTTATTAGTTAGGACCTGTTGGTAAATAAGTCTAATTAATAGAACTGATTGCTAAGTACCCCCTTTTATTTTTGGGTTGTGCTAATCCCCTAAAAAAACCCTCCTAATCCGTCTAAATTTCAAACCAAGGCCAAAAAAAAAAAAAAAAAAATCCAAAACGACGTCATTTTAGGCATTAAAAAAATTAGAGAGATTTTTTTTAAGGAGACAAATCAATTTCCTTTATTTTTTTGGACAGCTAATTAATGGTAAGATCAGAGTTGAAAAAGTAAAAAGCCAAGTATTTTTTTTTGTTTTCAAGGACTTTGAGTTGATCCACATCCACTCACCTCCTCTCTCTATAAATTGCCCACCACAATTCATCTTTCTATCACTTTCTCCACCTTTTGCCATCTCTCTCTCCCTCCCTTCTATCTCCTCCCCTGTTTTTGCTCTGTTTTCCTTTGTTTCCATCCCTTTCAACTGCTCTGAACCATGGATGTTGAACCCAAAATTAAGCCAAACCCAACTCTCAACACATCCACATCTTCACTGAAAACCCAAATTTGCTTGAAATTTTTGGCAACAGTGTCTTCATTATCTGCTTTATGTATCATCTTCACTAGCAAGCAAACTATCATGCTTTATGGCTTGCAGATTGATGCTAAATACAGTGACGACTCTAGTTTCAAGTACACATATCTCAATCTTATAACAATTCATCAATTTCTAAATATACATCTCTATACATACATATATATCCTATATGTAGAAGGTCATCGATTCTTTGTCTCAAAATCTCTGTCCTTCTGTCTCTTACACAATATCATGTATTCACTGAAGAACAGTTTGGTTCCAGTTTTCAGAAAATAGCTTTTAGAAAATTTTATTTTTTTATTTTTCATATTTTAATATTTTCAATAAATTTTTTTAATATTTTAAGCAATTTTTTTTTAATTTTTAGACACACCTAACAATAATATTTATGAAATTTTTTTAAAAAAATACACTAAATACTAAAAAAATATGAAAATTTAGTATATTTTTCGTATTTTTGTGTATTTATTAATTTTTTAAATATTTTTTCATAAATATTTTATTATTTAGATATATCTAAATAAGGTGCACCTAAAAAAGTAAAAAAATTACTTAAAATTTAAAAAATATTAACTAAAAACTAAAAAATACGAAATAAAAATTCAATTTTCAAAAAACTAAAACCAAACACATTTCGAGACTTTTGTTATGATTTCACAAATTTTGCAGGTTTTTGGCTGCTGCTAATGTCATTGTATGTGTCTTCTCTGTGGTATCTCTGTTTGTTGCTGTTGTACTTGCTCGTAAATGCTCGACTCAAACAACTACTTCTGCATGCTCTTGCATGATCTGCTAAAGTTCTTGATCTTGAGCCCACTCTGGTCTGATAATTACTGACTGATTTGTATGTACTCGGGACTAGTCGGTCAAAGCCCAGAGTAACCACATTACAAAAATAGAAACGACTAATTAATGTATTAATTAATAGGAAAATGCCTTGGACCCTCAGTGAGAGTGCTGGGGTCCTTGTTGATTGGCTGGAAAATATATATATATATATTTTTTTTTATGTTTTGGCCTTCAGCCGCTGGTAGTGTGCCTAGTGGCACTGGGGGTGCTGGGGTGCCTAGTGTCACGGCCTTAGACTTCGCAAGCCTACCGTGCGGCCTTAGATGCCTTTCAACCCTCTTGGTTGCACCTAAGTCAGCCTTACCTACTCAACCACACTAAGACACACAAGATTTAGGTGGAAGAATGCCTTCACTATACAAGATAACTTTACAAGTATAGTTGTGTACAAAGCTTTACAAGGCTCTCACACTCACACTCACACTCACAAGTGCTTCACTCTTAGAGCTCTCTTGGATCTCCTGGACTAGATGCCTAGCAAATGAGACCCCTCACCCTTATATAGCCATCATCCTCCCTATTGGACGGCTCAGATCACTTTGATCCAAGGGCTACAAACTCTCATCTAGAACATTCCATAGAACTATCTAGGACAACTACCCTATCTACTACTTTCTAGATCTCTCCACACTAGTGTAGTACATGGTAGGCTTCTCCTAGCATAATCTAGGTTGTTCCAGACCCATCCAGACTCCTCTGGACACTCCAAGGTTCTTCCACGGTCCAGAATCTTCCAGGCCACTCTAGACCCTTCTACCAGCTTCTAGAGTCTTCCAGCATACTCTAGATTGGTCTCCCGCATTCTGGAACCTTCCAGCGCCTTCAGCATACTGCCCACGCTGCTCCTCGTGTCACATATATTGTCGGGGCGTGACACTAGTCACTGGGGGTCTTCAGCATCTCCGTAATTAATATATTAATCTATATTATAATATTATTATTGACTCTATTTATTATCTAAATTACAAATATTTAAAACATTTAAAATTATACTGAATTATATATTAATACACTAATTAATATATCAATTAATACATATAATATTATTTAAATAGAAATGATTGGTGAGTTGTTAAAATATTAAAATTGCAATAAATATAAGGCTTTGGTGATAGAATAAAGCTTGGTAGCGCGAATCCCTTCCCCCCCTAATCCCCCGAAAGCCCAAAACGACGTCGTTTTGGGCTTTCGTTTTTTTTTTTTTTTTTTTTCCTTTTTTCTTCCTCCATTGTCGACTCTGCAACAGCTCGGAAGGAGAGGGAGAGAAAGAGAGAAGGAAGAAGAGGGCTGCGACCTCGCCGCCCGCCGTCGGCCCAGCCCCGGTCGTCGCAGCCCAGCCCCGTGTCGCTGCCCAGCCCTGCCGTCGCAGCACCACCGCCGTTGCCTCTGGCCCCGCCTCTGCCACCTCCCACTGGTATGGCCCCCTCCAGTCCCTCCTTCCTTCTCCCCCTCCTCCTCCTCCTCCTCCTCCTCCTCCTCCTTCTCCGTTCTTCGATCTGCAAAAAAAAAAAAAAATTCAAACGACGTCAAACGACATCGTTTTCGATTCGGGGGATTAGGGGGGAAGGGATTCGAGCGACGTAGCACAACTGTCGGTGATAATGACAAATCAAGTTGACGCAAGAAATCTCAATATTTATCAATCAACCGTGCTAGGTCCCCCGAATCCGGGGGCCCCCAAATCCCCACAATTTCCATTTCAAGTTAAAAAAAAAAAAAAAAAAAAAAAAAAAAAAAAAAAAAAAAACAGTTTCCAAAAAAGAAAATTAGGGGGATTAGAGAGATTATTTTTAGGGGGACAAATCATTTTTATTTATCAATATATATTGTCGCTTTCATTTCTTACTCCTTTTGTAAAAATTTTTTAGATGATGCTTTCCTTCGGTCCAATTTAGGATGTCGTGGCCCACTTTCGCTGATTTCAATTGTTTAATTTTCAGTGAATTTCAAATAGGTTATTAATATAAAAAAATTAAGTTGATTTGATATTGATAATTACATATTTGAATTATATTTGTCTTAAAAAAATAGATATTTTACTTTTGATATTATATTTGTCATATATCATTATTATTTTTTCAAACATTAATGTGAGCTAATTATGTGATTATTGATATTCAATTAATCTAATTTTTTGCATAAATAATCTACCCGAATGAAATTAAAAATTAAACAATTTAAATTAATAAAGTCAACTCCAGGTGAGCTCATTATGATTTAAATTGGATTCTTTTATTCAAGGGTGAGACTTTTCTTCAGTCCGCAATTGGACTATAATGTGTTATTGGTTTGTATTGGGGCTTATTTCAGACATATTTTGATGAAGTAAAGCATTCAAGTTGTACGATTCGTCAAGTATATCATTCATTTAAAAAATCATATTTATCAAATATCAATAGTCTCTTAATTAGATCACATTTGTATTCATAAATTTTAAAAATAAATTATTGACATAAATATTATCTCATCAAGTGATTATCAATATTCAATTAATATAATTTTTTACAAAAATTATATACTTAACAAGTCTTATACATTAAAGGTTTTAATTTGTTAAGATGCACCCAAAGTATAGTCCACTGGGCACCACCAACAACCTTGCACCCCTTTTCTTCAAATAGTGAACTGGTGAAAAGCCTATTATGTTCCTTTGTCTTCTTTTAACTTCCCTTATCCCAATGTAATTACTCATAAGTGTTGCACATATGAACAATTAACAGATGAGTTTTGTTAACGTGTTTGGCGTCAACACATAGGTTAAAAATGTATTAAATGAGGACAGCTAGATTCTTGTTTTTGGGTAAGTCCCTTGTATAGAAAAAGTAAATTTGAAAACTGTATCAACTCAATAAAAAAAAAATTGTGATGACGCAATTAATCTCTTATTTTCCTTCCATTTTACCTCTTCGCATTCCTTATTTCATTTATATACATTTTCCTGTACACTGAGGAGCCCCCAAACACTAATGAATAGTACATTTTACCTCTTCATGTTTGTGTCAGTAGTTGTAGGTTTTTTTTTTTTTTTTTTTTTTTTTTTTTTTTTTTTTGGGTAATTGCATCACAGTGAGATTTGGAATTTTTTTTTTATAAATTCATTAAAAAGTATACAATTTTAATTATTAATATTTATAAATTTTTCACTGATTTATAATTATTTTTACAAAGTCACATTGATTAAATATTTTTTTCCTTTTTTTAATGGAATTTTGATTTAGATTTGTTAAAATATCAATATCTAATCATCTCGATTTTTTTATATTAATATTCTACTCAAGTGAACGGTTTATATTACTAAAGTTTGTCCCAAAATGAACTTTTCCAAGTTCAAATTGATCTGGTTAACTTGATAGAATCAGAACAAAGAAGGCATGTAATTATAATGATTAGGCAACAAGTGTGGGAATTGAAAATTTGAGAGACCTTGTTGATCGGTTTTAAAATAAGCTTACCAAATGAGAGTTTTTTTGATAAATCCATTTTCTAAGAGCTTTATTCCATCCAACCCATATTCTTTTTGACTATTCCATTAGGTCCAATTTGAGATTAGAAGACCAAAATACCCTTTTCATCTATCTATGTTCCATTTAGTTCACATTATTTTCTTATATTCCAATAAGTTCTATGGATGACATAATTACCAAAATAACCCTAATGTGAATGTTCACACCATCAATGTGAATGTTCATATCGTCAATGTGTAGGGGCCCGGCCCATGTCGATCCTCGTGGGTGCCCGGAAAAATTCGAGTCGGGCCGGGCCGGCCCACAGGCCCAAAAAATAGGCCCGGCCCGGCCCGTTGATAATGTGAATATTCACATTGACAAGTTAACATTCACATTGATAGGAGTGTAAAATTGGCCCGCGACCCGTGGGCGGCCCGAAGCCAGCCCGTCGCCCGGGGCGAGCCCGGGCCGGCCTATTCATAATGTGAATATTCACATTGGCATATTAACATTAACATTGATAAGAGTGTAAAATTAGCCCGTGACCTGTGGGCAGCCCGAAGCCCGGGCCCGGGCCCGGGCCGGGCCGGGCCAGCTCCGGCCTGTTGACAATGTGAATATTCACATTGACATGTTAACATTCGCATTGATAGGAGTGTAAAATTAGCCCGCGGCTTGTGGCCGGCCTGAACCCGCCCGCGGCTCGTGGGCTGCCCTGAGCGGGCCCGGCCCAACCAGTTGATAATGTGAATATTCACATTGACATGTTAACATTCACATTGATAAGAGTATAAAATTAGCCCACGCCCCATGGCTGCCGAAACTAGCCCACGGCCCGTGGCGGCCCGAGGCGGGCCCGGCCCGGCCCGGCCTATTGACAATGTGAATATTCACATTGACATGTTAACATTCACATTGATAAGAGTGTAAAATTGATTCGTGTCCCATGGGCGGCCCGAAGCCCGTGGGCGGCCTGGGGAGAGCCCAGCTCGGCCCGTTGACAATGTGAATATTCACATTGACATATTAACATTCACATTGATAGGAGTGTAAAATTGGCCCGTAGTCCGTGAGCGGCTCGAAGCCCGCCCGCTGCCCAGGGCGGAACTGGCCCGGCCTGTTGACAATGTGAATATTCAATTTGACATATTAACATTAACATTGATAACAGTGTAAAATTGGCCCGTGACCCGTGGGCAGCCTGAAGCCCGGCCCCAGGCCGGGGCGGGCCCCGCCCGTTGACAGCGTGAATATTCACATTGACATGTTAACATTTACATTAATAAGAGTGTAACATTAACCCGTGCCCCGTGGCTGCCCGAAACTCGCCCACGGCCCGTGGGCGGCCCGAGGCGAGCCCGGCCCGGCCTGTTGACAATGTGAATATTCACATTGACATGTTAACATTCACAATGATAAGAGTGTAAAATTGACTCGCGTCCCATGGGCGGCCCGGGTTTGGGTCCGGGCCTACCTCGGGCCGCGGGCGAGCTTCGGGGAGCGGACAAATTTTACACTCCTATCAATGTTAATGTTAACATGTCAATGTGAATATTCACATTGTTACGGGTCGGGCCAAGCCCGCCTCGGGCTGCGGTCTGGCTTCGGGCCGCCTACGAGCTGCGGGCCAATTTTACACTCCTATAAATGTGAATGCTAACATGTCAATGTGAATATTCACATTGCCAACGGGCCCGGCCCGGCCCGGCCCGAGGTCGGTCTTCGGGCTGCCCACGGGTCACGGGACAATTTTACACTCTTATCAATGTGAATGTTAACATGTCAATGTGAATATTCACATTGTCAACAGGCCTGGCCGGGCCCGCCCCGGGCCGCCCACGGGCCGTGGGCTGGTTTCGGGCAGCCACGAGGCACGGGCTAATTTTACACTCCTATCAATGTGAATGTTAACATGTCAATGTGAATATTCACATTGTCACGAGTCGGGCCAAGCACGCCTCGGGCTTTGGTCGGGCTTCGGGCGCCCCACAGGCTGCGGGCCAATTTTACACTCTTATCAATGTGAATGTTAACATGTCGATGTGAATATTCACATTGTCAACGGATCGGGCCGGGCCAGGCCGGGCCGACCCCGGGCCGCGGGCGGGCTTTTGGCCGCCCATGGGCCGTAGGCCAATTTTATACTCTTATCAATGTGAATGTTAACATGTCAATGTGAATGTTCACATTGTCAACAGGCCAGACTGGGCTCGCCCCGGGCCGCCCATGGGTCGCGGGCGGGTTTCGCGCTGCCACGGGACGGGGGCCAATTTTACACTCCTATTAATGTGAATGTTAACATGTCAATGTGAATATTCACATTGTCAACGGGCCAGGCCAGGCCGGGTCGGATCCGCCCTAGGCTGCTGGCCAATTTTATACTCTTATCAATGTGAATGTTAACATGTCAATGTGAATATTCACATTGTCAACAGGCCGGGCCGGGCCCGCCCCGGGCCACCTACGGGCTGTGGGCGGGTTTCAGGCAGCCCCGAGGCGCGGGCTAATTTTACATTCCTATCAATGTGAATGTTAACATGTCAATGTGAATATTCACATTGTCAACGGGCCGGGCCGGGCCCTCCCCAAGCCACGGGCGGGCTTTTAGCCGCCTATGGGCCGCGAGCCAATTTTATACTCTTATCAATGTGAATGTTAACATGTCAATGTGAATGTTAACATGTCAATGTGAATATTCACATTGTCAATAGGCCGGACCGGGCCCGCCCCGGGCCGCGAGCGGGTTTCGCACCGCCACGAGACGCGGGCCAATTTTACACTCCTATTAATGTGAATGTTAACATGTTAATGTGAATATTCACATTGTCAACGGGCCGGGCCAGCCCCGGCTCGCGGGCCGGTTTCGGGCCGCCCACGGGCCAATTTTACATTCCTACCAATGTGAATTTTAAAATATGAATGTTCACATCATTAAATTGCTAATCGTTCAAAAAATATTTATAAGGGTATCAAAATTGAATATAAGGGCATAAGTGTCCAAGAAAATAGTGTAAATCAAGAAAATGGACTTTATGGAATAAAACTATACATACATGGGACTAAATGGGTTAAAAAATTCCTTCATGGACTTCTTGGGTTAAAACACTTCTAAATTGGACTTATCAATAAAAATCCCAATTTAAATTGTCTAAACATTTATATAAATATTATGTATGAATGATTAGGGTTTTGTATATTGATTTCAACATTAAAATAAATAAAACGTGCAATTATTATTATTATTATTATTATTATGATAAGGAAATAAATTAAGGTTTTGAAAATTGATTAATGCTTGGGAGCACTAAAAAAGAAATATTAAGAGAGCACTAATGAGGTGACTCTCTCTTCGATGTGATGGTTTTCTCTTATATTTTTCTTTTTTTTTTATTTTTTACATTTTCTAACTCATTTGAACTATTAGTGATGGGATTTTTTAGCGATCCCTACCATTGCTGTTGAAAATTTTGGGAGACAGGTAGTGATGTTGGTGATGATATCTGGATGTGCGGCAGCGTCAGCAATAGGAAAAGTGAGTCAGTACGGGAATACTCACACTGGCTGGCTGCCCATTTGCGACCACTTTGCCAGATTCTGTCACAGATCCACCGTTGCTGTCATCCTCTCTTACTTCTCTTTCCTTGTTTATTTGCTACTCACAATCTTCTCTGCCAACAACTTGAAGAATTTTATTCCAGTTTGAAAGCTTTTTCTTTTCTTTTCTTTTCTTTTCTGTCAGTTGAAAGAGATAAAGAAAAGGGTACTGAATGTTTTGGGAATTAATTGCTTGTTTTCATTTTTTAAAAAGTATTTTTTAGAAAATTTTATTTTTTTATTTTTCGTATTTTTTTGTTTTTACTGAATTTTTTTAATATTTTAAGCATTTTTTTTAATTTTTAGACATACCTAACATAAATACATCTAAAAAGTAAAAAAATTGTAAAAAAAATCTTTTAAAAATTCACGAAATACCAAAAATATAAAAAAAAATACAAGAATTTAGTACATTTTTTATATTTTTATGTATTTATTAATTTTTTAAAATATTTTTTCACAAATTTTTTACTTTTAGATACATCTAAGTAAGGTGCATCTAAAAAAGTAAAAAAATTATTTAAAATTTAAAAAATATTCACTAAAATAAAAAAACACAAAAACTAAAAAAGTCAATTTTCAAAAAATTTAATCCAAAAAACTCAAACTAAACACACTGAATGTAATCTGCATCTTTTGAACTTTGAGATGAATCTCTGTGTACTTTCTTTCTTAGAAGAAGAAATTACTTTATGCAAATTTGATCCTTTTCCTTTTTTGCCCAAGGTATTATGTGGTTGAGATTACTTAGGAGAAATTGCAAATGAGTGGTAAGATAAAAAAAATTACAAAATTATGAAAAAATTTTATTACTTCAATTATTTTAGTTGATAAACTTTATTACTGATTTGCAATTTGTTTTAGAAACTTACATTGAATTGCAATTTTTCCATTTAATTACTGTATTGAGAGATCCATGGATTAGAAAAATTTAAGGGGATGTTTGGAAAATGAATATTTTAGTCAAAAAATTAAAAAAGAAATTAAAAATACACCTCATGAGTTTTACTTAAAATATGAATTATTCACTTAAAATACAAATTGTCTCATGTCGTTTAAAAAATTACGAATATCTCATTGTTAAAAAAATTTATTTAACAAAATTAATTGAAAAAATAAAAATTTTTAACTACTCTCCTACACAATAATAAAACTACTTAAATTATTAATTGAAATAAATTTTGACATTATTAAAAATTGTTAATTCACTTAATTTATTAATAGAATGTGCTATTTGTTATGAAATTAAAAACTTCAAAGGGCGAGATGTAATTTTTAAAATCATAGGGACAATTTATATTTTTAACAAACTTTAAGAGGTGTATCCTAATTTATTTAAAGTTAAAACGTCAATAAATTATCAAAGTTCCCCCGTAACAAAACTTTCATGCATCAACAATAAACACATCAATTTTTTTTCTTGAAAAAGTCAACACACACCACTATTTCTAAAATATTCGTAATACCTAATTTTATATTTTAAACTTTAAAATGATATAGTTTTTAATCTAAATATTAATTTTTAATAAAATTAATATTTTTAAAATTCTCTTGTCAAGATTTATCATATCATTGGCTCCGTTTGGCAAGTTGATTTCCATGTTTTTTTGGCTATTTTAATCACAAAAGACAAAATAGACTATTTTAGCCATAAAAAACAAAACATCATATCCAACTCATAATCATTACACTCTTCTCTCACAAAAAAAGTCAAAAAAGTCAAAAAGTCAAAAAATCCTTCCCAAACCAAACTTTTTTAGCCCAGGCAAAAATAGCCAAAAAAGCCAAAAAGTCAAAAAGCCAATTCACTTCCCAAACGACACCACATGTATGTTGACCAGAGATTTTTTAAGTAGTAAAACTTTTAAGGGGTTGTTTGGGATGTCCTAAATAAGTGCACTTTTTGACTTTTTAGACTAAAAAGTTGAGGAAAAAATATGGCTGTTTGGGTTAACTTTTTGACTTTTTATGAAAAAATGTGTGCTAAAAAATTGTAAAAATTAGTGTGTAGGGAAAAATTAGAATTGGAAGTTATGCAGCCGTATTTTTTAATTTTTAGTAAATAGTGATAACTTTTTAACTTTTTGATTTTTTGACTTTTTGAGCCCATGCCAAACTTGGCCTTATTACCGAAATTAACTTCAACAATAAAAGTTTACTCTACTACACAATAAATTTTACTATACAATTTTAGCATTTTAGAACGATATTGTGTGATTGAGATTTTAATTACTGCTTTGTGAAATTCACGATTTAGATGAGCCTAAGAGAATATTTGGGAAATGAATATTTTAGTTTAAAAAAAAATAAAGGTCAACATAAAAAATCAACTCAATTTATTATTTTTTTTATACATCTTTTATAAAAATTCAAAAAAGTACTAAAAAATTTAATTCACAAAAAGTAATAAAAAATTTAAATCACACAATAATTGTCACGCTCTCAGAAATAAACCCATAATATTGCCCCGTTTGTCAAGTGGGTTGGGGCTAAAATAGCCACAAAAGACAAAACAGGCTATTTTAGCCCCAAAAAAACAAAACATCACATCCAACCCATAATCATTACACTCTTCTCTCACAAAAAAACTCAAAAAAGCCAAAAAGCCAAAAAGCCCTTCCCAAACCAAGCTTTTAAGCCCAGGCTAAAAAAGCCAAAAAGCCAAAAAGCCAAAAAGCCAACCCACTTCCCAAACTCATTAATATAACATTGACATGCATTAATATAAGAGAATAAAACATTCATCCATTCATCAGAGTATTCTTAGAAATAAAAGACATTATATGTAACAACGAAAGTAAATGCCCTACGGGCTTACAGCTTTCCAAGCCAACACTTGGACACAAAATGTGAGTACTAACTCAACTACAAATTAAGCCATTGGCTTGAGTTTACATGTAATATCAAAATAAAACAAAATAACAACTAACTAAACAAAGTCTTCAACTCCAAATCCTCCCAAGCTAAGTCCTTGAAGGTAGCATATCACCTGGACCTGAAAATGATGTTCCCGTATAGGGTGAGCCACGGCCCAGCAGAAATATACTAAACCAAGTATAAGAATTGACTAAAGCAATAGCATTCGATAGATGGTTAATACTTACAAATCCATTATATCATTATACAGTTTCATGACAATAATGTCCATGACATGTTTCACTTTCCATTTATACAAACATGGCTCAGAACCTGGCCAAACACTAATAATGAGACTACATCTCATATTAATATTACTTCTGATATTAACAATTAAATGAGGCTATGGCTCATAATAAAACACTTCCATCAATTGATAAGTACACATATTTGCTGTACTAAAATACTTCCATACATCAATAAGTACACAGATTTGCTGTACTAATGGAGTTCATCCCCTTTCTCCTCCCAAACAGGTTTGACAGTCCATCCCGTATCTTCCCTCAAACCATGGAGTACATCACCTATCTCCTCCCAAACAATATGCATATACAATGTATTTAACACTTGTCATATACAATATTCAATCAATACACGTATTTGTTGTATTAATTCAACTGTCATATTCAATGACTTATTCAATGTGATTAGTTTCAGTTTTCCCTAATCAGCATGCAATGTCTACAACAATCACGACTATCCTCCACTGATAGCCCAAAACAGTTATTTCTAAACAGGAAATAAATGTATCAACAGATATAATCTCAACATTTTCATAGGTGAGTGATTAAACTATCCAACTACACCATTCAATCTCATAATTCCCCAGCTTCGTGAATTAAACCTAATTCCATATTTTTCCCAAAATTAATTATACAAATTAATTTATTTCAGCAATTAGGGTTTTTTTCCCTTTTCCTCAAAAATTAACCCCAAGGTTCAATTTTCTCAATTTGACACTAACAATGTCATTTTTCATGATTTACAAACATATAGAATTTAATATATGAAAAACCCCCTTTTTATCAAATTGCAATTCAAACCCTAACTTTTTCCAAAATTACCAAACAACACCAACATATCAAAATGACTAAAACTTAGGACAAAACTTATAATATGGAGTAGGGTATCCCTACCTCGAAAATAGAAGCCCAAAGGTGAAGATGATGAAAATGCAAAGTGCTCCAAATCCCCAACTTTTCAAATTAGAATGAAGCCCACACAACCCTCTACCTTTCTTACAAAGAGCCTAGGGTAGAAATACACTCTAAGTAGATCAAACCTAAGAGAGAAGGTATGTAGGGAGAGAGAGATAATGTACCTAGGGTTTTGAAAACAAAAGAGGATGAAAAAAATGAAGTTTAAAACCGCTGTTGCGAACTGATATAACACAGGCTCGCTCGAGCGAAGGAATGGTCGCTCGAGCGACCAGACACAAAGAATACTCGCTCGAACGTAGAAAGCCTCGCTCGAGCCAACAATACGATGCTTCAGGTCTGCAACCCAGAAGCACGCTCGAGCGACAGAATGCTCGCTCGAGCGAAGAACTCGAAAACATACACCTCGCTCGCTTGAGCGAATGAAATCTCGCTCGAGCCAAGAAATGCAACTCTCAGGTCTATACCCAGACGCAGTCGCTCGCTCGAGCGAAGAAACCCTGGCTCGAGACAAACTGCCTGTTCGAACGAAGGACCAAAATTCTGGGCAGCAACTATTTGCTCCCAAACACAACCAACCTGTAACAAACCTGCCCAACACATCCTATAACTCAAAAACAAAGTATGGAAGGACAGAAACAAGATATAAAGTATAACTAACATCCACGGAACCAAGTCCGGATCACTATACAACAAGGGATAAAACCCGGGATCGCTATAACCTCCCCTCCTTAAAGAATTTCGTCCCCGAAATTAAGTGCAAGTTTTCAAAAACAGGTTTTTCTCAATTTCCAACAATATGACATTACAATATTCAATAACTTGACCCATAACTGGTCATTCCATCTCTTACCAAGAGGCATTTCACAATATGTAAAACAACATATATTTCAACTTGCACTATCATTATGCAATTTCCTTTCAATCTCAACAGTTTTCAATATACATGATTCCCATTTCCATATCATATTCAATTTCATGATATAACTCCATTTCTATAACATATTAAACATATGCAATGTTATAACAAACTTCCAATTCTAGGCAAGTTTCAAGATTCTTCCATTAAACCAAAACATTTTCAATGTTTTACAACTTAAGACATATATAATGCCCTTAAAGTTCAATAATATTACAAAATCTCAATACATGATTACACATCAACAAACATGTCCAGATATTTCTCACGGACTTCCAACTCACGTTCCCAAGTGGCTTCCTCCACTCCGTGATGTTTCCACAGAACTTTTACCAAGAAAATGGTCTTGCCTCGCAAGACTTGATCCCGCCTATCCAAGACCCGAGCCGGCCTCTCCTCATACGAGGCATCCTCATCTACCTCTAAGTCGGTCCAATCCAATACATGTGATGGATCCGGCTCATACTTCCGAAGCATACTCACATGAAACACGTCATGAACTCCGGACAGCTGCAGCGGCAAAGCTAAACGATAAGCAACCTCGCCAATCCTCTCAAGGATCTCAAAAGGGCCAATAAACCGAGGGGACAACTTCCCACTCTTCCCAAACCTCATCAATCCCCGCCTAGGTGATATCTTTAGAAAGACATGATCACCCACCTCAAATACCAAAGGTCTCCTCCTACGGTCGGCATAAGATTTCTGACGACTCTAGGTTGTAACAAGCCTCCTACGGATAAGCTCAACTTTCTCCGTCGTTTCCCTCACCAACTCCGGACCCAACAAAGGTGCATCACCCACCTCGGCCCAACAAACTGGAGACCTACACGGTCGACCATACAAGGCCTCAAACGGTGCCATACCGATACTAGACTGGAAACTGTTGTTGTAGGCAAACTCCACTAAGGGCAAGTGCCTCTCCCACGACCCACTAAAGTTAAGAACACAACCCCGAAGCATATCCTCAAGGATCTGAATAGTACGCTCGGACTACCCGTCAGTCTGAGGATGATAAGCCGTGCTAAAGGTCAACTTAGTGCCCAAGGCACTCTGCAAACTCTGCCACAACCTGGCAGTAAAACGAGGATCTCTATCCGAGACGATCGTCACTGGGACCCCGTGCAACCTCACTATGTCTCGAATATACAAGTCGGCAAGATGATCTACCGAATCTTTCACGTGCATAGGAATGAAGTGCGCCGACTTAGTCAACCGGTCCACAACCACCCAAATAGCATCACTACCCCGCTGAGTCCTCGGAAGACCTACAACGAAGTCCATAGTGACATGCTCCCACTTCCACTCAGCAATAAGCAAGGGCTGTACTAAACCCGCTGGCCTCTGATGTTCGGCCTTCACTTGCTGACAAGTAAGGCACTTAGACACGAAAACTGCCACATCTCTCTTCATACCCCGCCACCAAAACTGGCTACCCAAATCCTGATACATCTTAGTACCTCCCGGATGCACCGCAAGACGTGAATGATGAAACTCTCGGAGTACCTCCTCTCGGCAAGACTCCGGCACAAACAAACGATCTCGGTATCTCACACTCAAATCGGGATACACCGTCAAACCCTTCTCAACCTTCCCACTGGAGATCTTCTCTCGGAGGGAATCTACCTCAAGGTCTCCTCTCTGTGCCTCTAACACTCGAGTCACAAGTGTAGGCTGCGCAATAACAGAAAACAAGGCCGCAGCCTCAACGGATTCGCCCAGGAGCAAATCAAACTCGCCAAGTACCCCCAACATCTCCCACTCCCGGATGGCTATACCAGCTACATCACCTATGGATTTCCTGCTAAGGGCATCGGCCACCACATTGGCCTTCCCCGGATGATAATGCAACTCGAAGTCGTAATCCTCAATAAACTCCATCCACCTCCTCTGCCTCAAGTTCAAGTCTTTCTGTGTAAACAGATATTTCAGACTCTTATGATCCGAGAACACCTCGAATCTCTCACCATAAAGGTAATGCCTCCAAATCTTCAAGGCAAAGATCACAGCTGCTAACTCTAGGTCATGTGTAGGGTAATTCTTCTCGTGAATTTTCAACTGACGTGAGCCATAGGCTACCACTTTCCCCTCTTGCATCAACACACAACCCAAACCTTCTCGTGAGGCATCACAATAGACTGCATAACCCAACCCTCTCTCCGGAATAATCAAGACCGGAGCGGTGGTCAATCTAACTTTCAGCTCTTGGAACGACTTTTCACAAGTCTCACTCCATACAAATTTGACTCCCTTCCGAGTCAGTCTAGTTAACGGCGAAGCTAACCTGGAGAAATCTTTCACAAACTGTCGGTAGTACCCAGCTAATCCCAGAAAACTGCGGATCTCAAACACACTCTTAGGCTGTGCCTAATCTTGCACTGCCTCAATCTTGGATGTATCAACAGACACCCCTTCCCCAGAAACCACATGGCCTAAGAACTTGACTTCTCCTAGCTAGAACTCACACTTCCCAAACTTGGCATAAAGCTTATGGGCTCTAAGTAACTCAAGCACCACTCTCAAGTGCTCCTCGTGCTCTTCCTCGGAAGACGAATAGATAAGAATGTCGTCCACAAAAACGACCACAAAACGATCCAAGAATTCCCGGAAGATCCGGTTCATCATGTCCATAAAGACTGCCGGTGCATTGGTGAGCCCAAATGGCATCACCAGAAACTCATTATGGCCATACAACGTATGGAATGCCGTCTTCGGAATATCCTCCTCCCTGACTCTCAACTGGTGGTAACCCGATCTCAAGTCTATCTTAGAGAAACAACGGGAACCCTTCAACTGGTCAAACAAATCATCTATACGGGGCATAGGGTACTTATTCTTGACCGTAGCCCGATTCAACTTTCGGTAGTCGATACACAGTCTCAAGGCACCATCTTTCTTTTTAGCAAAAAGGGCCGGTGCTCCCCACGGCGAAACACTTGGGCGAATGAAGCCCTTATCCAACAACTCTTGGAGCTGAATCTTCAACTCAACTAACTCGGCTGGGGCAAAACGATATGGTGCCATAGAAATCGGCGCCGTGCCGGGCACTAGATCAATAGAGAACTCAATCTCTCGATGAGGTGGCAAACTAACAAGGTCCTCGGGAAAGACGTCCGAGTACTCACAAACCACTCTCGGCAATACAATCTGGGTCTCACCACACTCACTACTCAAAAAGCTAGCAAGTAGACCACTAAGGTCGTTCCGCCCTCGCGGATCATACACCGGTGGCAACACACTACCAACCCGATCCCCCAGAAAATGAAAACACTCCCCGCTCAAGGTACAAACTATGACCCTCTGGCGGTAACAGTCAATAACAGCCCGGTATGATGATAACCAGTCCATACCCAAAATAACGTCAAAACCCGACATAGGCATAACCACAAAAGGAAATGGAAGTCGGCGGTCGGCGACCTCTATATCGCAGCCCCGACACCCTTGTTTCAAGATCAGTTCACCCCCAACAGGTGATACAACACAAATAGGAGATGCTAACTACGCCAACTCCAGCCCCAAAACAGATGCAAATGCAGCAGAGATAAAAGAATGAGATGCACCCGTATCAATCAATACACTAGCAACCGAGTTGCAAAACAAGAAGGTACCTCTCACGACAGATGGAGCAGGCACAAGATCCTGCGCGGTAACAACATACAGGAGCCCTGACGGTCTCTGGTCTACCTGCTCACCTCTAGGAGCATAAGACTGCTGCGCAGACTGGGACGATGAAGCTCCCTGATTGGCCCTCGAGGCCTGAACTGACTGAGCTGGCTGAAAACTCTGCCTCTGCCCAGATGCACCAGATGTGCCACTCAACTGCGGGCAAAACCTCTTCAGGTGCCCCGCCTGACCACACTGATAACAAGACAGTGGCTGACCCCTGCCCTGACTCTGGCCCTGCGGTCTAGCTGAAGATGAAGCAGCTCTCTGACCTCCTCCCTTCTGCGGGCAAGCTGGAGACTTGTGACCCAGTTGGCCACATTTAAAACAAGTCACGTCTCCCTGGCTGCCTTTCCCAAGACCTGCACTCGGCACTGGAAAAGTCGATCTAGTAACACTACCCTGAGACTGCTGAGGGGTAAAACCTCTCTGTCTCCTGCCATCACTCTGACCATCCTGACTCCTCTTGGAGCCCCTCTGCCTCTCCTCCTCCTCCTGCATCGTGATCTCCATATAGGCTGCAGCATTCACCAGACGCCCATACTCTCGGGTCATAGAACCCCCAACTCTCATCTTGAGGCCATGCCTCAACTTTTTCTCGAACTCTAAACAACGGCGTTCCTCAGACGCCACAAGCTCAGGTGCAAACCTGGACAAACTGGTAAATGCGGCCTCAAACTTGGCCACAGAAGAACTCAGCTACTTAAGCTGGCAGAACTGCTCCCTCAACCTCTCCCTGACAGCTGGAGACAGGAACTTCTCCTGGAAAGCAGCTACGAAGGCCTCCCATGTCCCTCCTATACGGCCTCTGGTGAATTTCCACCACTGACCCGCATCCCCCTTAAGCTGGAAAGATGCCAAGGTCACCTTCAGAACCCCGTCCTCGATGCCAAGCATCTCAAACGTCTTCGTTGTCTGTTCGAGCCATTCATCTGCCTTAAGCGGCTCTTTTGGATCACCCACAAACTCGTCTGGTTTAGACCGGAAGAACTCTCTCTTCAGAAATGCAGGCCCTGCATCTGCAACATGAACCTGGGCTTGATTCTCAGTCCTGAGAATGCCTACGGACTCCCTGAATGCCCCTGCTATCTCGCGGGCTAAGGCACCCATAGCCTGTTGACCCGCTGGTTCGGCCACATTGGCCTGACCAATACCCTCCTGCTGCTCCGGAATCTCATCCGGTATGGGCATCTCTTGCCTACCACGCCTACCACGTCCTCGTCCTCGTCCTGACATCCTAATAAAGGTAACAAAGACAATTAATACGTTTGCACATTAATAAATGTGCCGAAGCTATAACACTCGCGTCCTAATGCATTGGACAACAGTAATTCACTCCATGTAAGCACATAATCACATAAGCACCTACGAATTTCATTCCTGGATAATGACAGTCCCGAGGCGTTGCTAGAGTTCCGGTTGGAAACAGCATTGATCAAGTGCTTTTCCAACAAGACTCATAGAAACTCAAGGATCCAATCAACATCCTAGAAATTAAATCCCATACCCAAATAGTCATATAAGCATGTTATCAAATAAACACATACTATCATACATAAGTCTCTAACAAACAAGACAAACCCATTGTGATACTAATCACTTCCCACGTACCCAAAGTATTCAAACCCGGTACGCTCTAATACCAAGTTGTCACGCTCTCAGAAATAAACCCATAATATATATAACATTGACATGCATTAACATAAGAGAATAAAACATTCATCCATTCATCAGAGTATTCTTATTTAAAAGACATTACATGTAACAACGAAAGTAAATGCCTTACGGGCTTACAGCTTTCCAAGCCAACACTTGGACACAAAATGTGAGTACTAACTCAACTACAAATTAAGCCCTTGGCTTGAGTTTACATGTAATATCAAAATAACAACTAACTAAATAGAGTCTTCAACTCCAAATCCTCCCAAGCTAAGTCCTTGGAGGTAGCATATCACCTGGACCTGAAAATGATGTTCCCGTATAGGGTGAGCCACAGCCCAGCAGAAATATACTAAACCAAGTATAAGAATTGACTAAAGCAATAGCATTCGATAGATGGTTAACACTTACAAATCCATTATATCATTATACAGTTTCATGACAATAATGTCCATGACATGTTTTACTTTCCATTTATACAGACATGGCTCAGAACCTGGCCAAACACTAATAATGAGACTACATCTCATATTAATATTACTTCTGATATTAACAATTAAATGAGGCTATGGCTCATAATAAAACACTCCCATCAATTGATAAGTACACATATTTGCTATACTAAAATACTTCCATACATCAATAAGTACACAAAGTTGCTGTACTAATGGAGTCCATCCCCTTTCTCCTCCCAAACAGGTTTGACAGTCCATCCCCTATCTTCCCTCAAACCATGGAATACATCCCCTATCTCCTCCCAAACAATATGCATATACAATGTATTTAACAATTGTCATATACAATATTCAATCAATACACGTATTTGCTGTATTAATTCAACTGTCATATTCAATGACTTATTCAATGTAATTAGTTTCAGTTTTCCCTAATCAGCATGCAATGTCTACAACAATCACGACTATCCTCCACTGATAGCCCAAAACAGTTATTTCTAAACAGGAAATAAATGTATCAACAGATATAATCTCAACATTTTCATAGGTGAGTGATTAAACTATCCAACTATACCATTCAATCTCATAATTCCCCAGCTTCGTGAATTAAACCTAATTCCACATTTTTCCCAAAATTAATTATACAAATTAATTTATTTCAGCAATTAGCATTTTTTTCCCTTCTCCTCAAAAATTAACCACAAGGTTCAATTTTCTCAATTTGACACTACCAATGTCATTTTTCATGATTTACAAACATATGAAATTTAATATATGAAAAACCCCCTTTTTATCAAATTGCAATTCAAACCCTAACTTTTCCCAAAATTACCAAACAACACCAACATATCAAAATGACTAAAACTTAGGAAAAAACCTATAATATGGAGTAGGGTATCCCTACCTCGAAAATAGAAGCCCAAAGGTGAAGATGATGAAAATGCAAAGTGCTCCAAATCCCCAACTTTTCAGATTAGAATGAAGCCCACACAACCCTCTACCTTTCTTACAAAGAGCCTAGGGTAAAAATACACTCTAAGTAGATCAAACCTAAGAGAGAAGGTGTGTAGGGAGAGAGAGATAACGTACCTAGGGTTTTGAAAACAAAAGAGAATGAAAAAAATGAAGTTTAAAACCACTGCTGCGAACTGATATAACACAGGCTCGCTCGAGCGAAGGAATGGTCACTCGAGCGACCAGACACAAAGAATACTTGCTCAAGCGTAGAAAGCCTCGCTCGAGCCAACAATACGATGCTTCAGGTCTGCAACCCAGAAGCACGCTCGAGCGACAGAATGCTCGCTCGAGCAAAGAACTCGAAAACATACACCTCGCTCGCTCGAGCGAAGGAAATCTCGCTCGAGCCAAGAAATGCAACTCTCAGGTCTAGACCCAGACGCATTCGCTCGCTCGAGCGAAGAAACCCTGGCTCGAGCGAAGGATCAAAAACAAAAAGCTCGCTCGAGCGACAAACTGCTCGTTCGAGCGAAGGACCAAAATTCTGGGAAGCAACTATTTGCTCCCAAACACAACCAACCTGTAACAAACTGCCCAACACATCCTATAACTCAAAAACAAAGTATGGAAGGACGGAAACAAGATATAAAGTATAACTAACATCTACGGAACCAAGTTCGGATCACTATACAACAAGGGATAAAACCCGGGATCGCTATAATAATACTTCCAAATAAATTTAAGCGTAAAATTTTTGAATTCATAGTATTATTATTATTTTTTCATGATCTTATAATGTCAATAGAGTACAATAAAATGATGCAACTAGTATAAGGTAACACTGCAAACGAATTAAGCCGAGCCAAGCCAAGCTTTGTTGGGCTCGAGCTCGACTCGTTTGTTTATCAAGCTTGATTATCCAGCTCGAGCTCAGCTTGATAACTAATTGAGCTCGAGTTCACCTCAGCTCGTTAATATTAGTCAAACTCGAGCTCGGCTCAAAACTCAATAATTAATTTTATTATTATTTACATTGTTTAAATATATAAATGATATATTTATATATATTATTTTAACATATAAATAATATACTTATGCTATTATTTATACATATTTTATATTATTTAATATATAAACAATATATTATTTTATAATTTAAATAAAGATAAACAAGTCGAGTTTATTCCAGTTCAAACTCAGCTTGTTTATTAAACAAGCCTAAAAGTCAGGCTTAGACTCAAGTTCGAATTCGGCTTGTTTACTAAACGAGTCTAAAAGTCAGGCTCAAACTTGTTTATTTACTTAACGAATTAAGCCGAGCTGGTGAACAGCTCAAGATTAAAGATTAGTTTGTCATAGCTTGAAAAAACAATAATATGCTTTTTTTAATTTTTAATCTTTTGTCTTTAATGAATTTTTTAGTGGGTTTATTACACTTTTTATTCTTAAATTATCGCCAATTTATCTACTTTGTCCTAAAATTATCGATTGAATCTACGAATTCCCTAAAATAGATAAATCAAAATTTATTTAATCCTTAAATTATAGATTAAATCTATTAAGTTCTTAAAATATTTCATTCAAACACAAATTCTCAATTCATCCCTTTAACTTCCCAAGGTAAAGATGGTCATGGGCGGGTTTGGGGTGGGTTTATAATAATCTGCCCCACCCTATATCATATCGGGGGCAGGACAAATCAGGGGTGACAAGGGCCGGGCAAATCTAGGGTGCGAGGAGCGGGACAGGTGACGGCTAATTTTGTAAGTTTTAGAATGAGAATATTAATAAAAATTATAGATAATATAGGCCCTCTTTAGTAGAGCTTTTTTTTAAGTTAAAATTTGATAATCAGAAAACATAAGCTAGAAGCACCCTTATCTTGACTTCTAAATAATCATCTGTTTTAGCTTATTTAAGTTATTTCTACTTAATAAACTATAAACAGAAACTATACCAAACAGTCTAGTACAAACTGTTAAATTAAAATAAGTTATAATCACCTCTTAGAATCTATATCAAACAACCCTATAGTATATTATAAATAATAATTTATACTTAATGAAAGTATGGCATATAAAATAAAAAATAAGTAAAAATTAATATTAAGTCTAATATTTTAGTGGAAAAAAATTAAATTATATATATAAATATATTTAATAAATATAATCGAGATGGGGTTTGAATAGAATGAGATAGGGAAAGTAAAATTGGTTCCCACCCTACTTCTTAATCAAGATGGAAAAAATCCATGTGGTGTGGATTGGAGGATGCGGGTGTGAAGTGGGACGAAAAAACAATAATCATCATCTATGTCCCAAGGCAAACCACTTGTGTAGACCTTTCATTTTCTCCAAATATATCAACCATAATTAGACAAAGATTTAATATACCAATCCCATCTACATGACTCTGCGACTACCACACATGCACATGAGCATACATGAATTTTTTTTTGTCCCAAACTAAACTAGCTGCCAATTTCACCCCACCAAAAACGAAGGGCAATGATTTACCTTCTAATTAGGGGTGGGCGCGGGTCGGTTGCGGCCACGGAACCTCCAATCCGCCATCCGTCCGCCAGATTGGCGAATTGGAGAAAATCAATCCGCATCCGTCTGCCAATCCGGCGGATGTGGATTGAGCAGATTGGTGGTTTGGCGGATGGATGCGAATCGGTTTGGCGGTTTAAAATTTTATAAATTTTCAACATAATTCAACTTGTGCACTTTCTCAAAAAAAAAAAAAATATATTACAGTCAATGACTTAAAAAAGTATTACAATCACTGTATGCCTTATCTAAAGAAAGAAAGTTTAAATTTTTAGAATATCATGATCACTGCATGCCTCATCCGCATATTACAATCACAGCATGATTCATCTACATAAAGTATTACAATCTGTGGTTCTTAAAATATAATAACAATTCAAACCACCAAAACCATGAACAGAGCAGTAGTAGAGATTGTATCTCTCTATATTGTTACATCTATATATGTTTTGAAAACAAAAACCCAACCAGCATATATCATATTTTCTATTTATTATTTTAGAGTTAGATTTAAAAATCAAAAATATAGATAAATAATACGTTTATTTTTTTCAATTCAAAAAATATATTCAAGCTGAAAACTTTTTTTCAACAGAATATTTAAACTCCTTTTCAATTGAAAACGCAAACAAATATTTAAACAAATTGAAAACACAAAGTCTTATAAATTACTAGTGGTGCTCACGGTTTGGCGGTTTGGTGGTTCGGTTGCGGCCAAAGAAATCTCAAATCCGCCATCCGTCCGCCAAATTGGCGGATTGGAGAAAATCAATCCGCAACCGTCCGCTCGTTATCACGCATCCGTCCAAAATGCGGCGGATCGGTTCGGTTCGGTCGGTTTTGGCAGATCGGTAAATCCGCTGCTCACCCCTACTTCTAATGTATATTAAGCTTTCACCCCCACCAATTTTTTATACTTCCATACAAGCTTAAAGCTATAAATGGAGAACCTATTTAATTTATATTAAAATCTATTTTTTTATTATTATTTATTCAATGTGGAATTCCATGTTTATACATGCCCTATTAATCTCTTATTTTTTTTATTCTTTATTTGGTGTAAGATTCTACTTTCACACATACTCCAATAATCTTCCCCTCATGTATGAACCAAATATCGAGCAAAACACTTAATAAATGAGAAATATCAAGGGGTTGGTAATGGGGTTGCATTGACTTGTAATGATCTGAAAAGACAATGATAATGGTTGGTTTGATAATGGAAATATATTTGTAATCATTGTTTCGGTATTGAAATAATGGTGGAACATGTTCCCTTTGAGTTAAGTCTTAAGCAAGTAGTTGTCATGTTAACCCTAGGATGGAACGTACATATTCGGACTTTATGCGGTGGTTTGATTTGGTGAAATAAGGTTGAGTCTAGATGGAACATTTAGGATGATAAAACTTTTTTTCTTTTGCTTTGGAGGGATAAGATTGGGCTCTGGATGATATAATATTTTTCTTTTGGCCGCCCCTTTTGAGGTTCACCGATAGTGCTACGCGGTATATAATCTTTGTAAGCATCCACGGTAAGGTCTGTAAAGCAGCAAAAAGGGAAGTTTCGAATAATCCAATGTCTAGTTCAAGTAGTGGAAGGACAGGTCTCTTTGGGGGACTCTAGTGGTCTTACTAACTTTTGAAGGTGTCAATTATGTTATTTCATTATATTTGCTTAAAGTGCTTCTTGTTGTATTGTTTTATGCTTGTGTGAGGTTGGTTAAGAGTTTTGAGTGTGTATATTTACTAAGCATTCCAAGCTCATGGTATTTTATGCCAAGTAAAGACAAATTCTATGCCAAGGACGGATTCCCTGGAAATTTTGAAGAAGCTTGGTTGCCTTAGGAATTAGGTTATCCGCCTCCGTTTTGAGACACTCTTTTTGTAATCAGAACTTTTACTTTGTAAATATTAATTTAAAAACTTATGTCTGTAATTAATATTTTTATTTGAGCCATTAATATTTTACTTTGTACTTAATTATCTGTAATATATTGTGTGTCCACTAGTTAAAACCTACTATTTTATTTTATTGTGTTACCTTGATGTACCCGAAATTTGATACGCCACAGTAGAAGATAAGTAAGAAAATACTATAAATAATTATCCTTACCCATATAAATGAAATTCACCAGAGGAATTGATGCTCATTTTTCAAAAATGAAATAAAAATTTAAGGTTTTTTTGAAATAAAATTTCAACTATATAGGATCTTTTACTAATTTATAATTCTTATGAGCATATATTTTATTTTTGTAATCTTTTCAAGGACTAAATAGGTTTAAATTAAATATTTTAGGGACCTAATAAATCCAGTCAATAGTTCAGGAACTAAAATGATTTTGATTTATATATATTGTAGAGATTTAATAGACTCAATCAATAGTTTAAGAACTAAATAGACAATTTGACGATAGTTTAAAAATAGGAAGTGTAATAAACCATTTTAAATTTTATTTATATTTTTAAAAATAAATGCCTAAAAAAATGAATGAAATAATAGCGAGATTTACAACATAAATTGGAATCACGTATTAATTAGTCTGAGATAAAATTTTAAGTATATAATATTGCTATTTTAGAGTAAAAATAAGAAAATGAATAAAAATGATAAAAATGCCACTAAAAACCAAAAAAAAATTGATTAAAAATATTGCTTCCGAGCAAAAAAGAAAAAAAAAATGTTACAATCAATACATAAAGGATTCACTTATAACAAGGTCTAAAAGAGGTAGTATGTAGATAATCCTTCATACTTGTAATGTTGGCAAAAATGTTGCATGGCCCATGTTCCAATGACTACACAAGCAACAAAAATTGGAGCATGTAAGGATTTGTAAATTCATAGCCATATGGTTGTATGTAGGGTGGGCACCAGCTCAATGGTATGTCCAACTATTTAATATTTTTAAGGTTTTTGATAAATATTTGCCCCATAAAGTCAAGTGAACATAAAATTTTGATCACGTTTATTTTTGGATTATGTTTAGAATGACACACGCTTTTATTGAATAGTGTAAAATCCACTTGAACCTAACTTAGCTAGTTCGATGCACACTAAAGGTGGACATCGGCCTGCTAGCGCACTCAATTCAATCCTATTTTTCAGGATTTCGGAGGAATATTTTAGATGGTAAGGTTGGGCAGACTAATAGTTTAGGCCAGTTAAATAAATGAGTTGGGCTTGGGATTGAAATTTGTAGCCCGGCCAATACTAGTCCGAGCTATTATGATATATTTATTTTATTATTTCTATTTATGTAATAATTAATTTATTGAAAAATTACCAAGAAAAGCAATCACCTTATTTAATTCCAATTTTCGAAATTTAATTTTCTAAAAATTAATTTTTTTATTTTTGTGTGTGTGTGTGTTTTTTCAAGTGAATTTTTTAAATATTTTAAGCAAATTTTTTACAATACTTTTAGATACACATAACCTAAATGTACCTAAATAGTAAAATATTTATAAAAAATTATTTTAAAAAATTAATAAATACGTAAGAATACGAAAATAAACTGAATTTTTATTTTTTTTTATACTTTTGGTATTTAGTGCATTTTTTAAAGATGTTTTTCACAAATATTATATTTTTTAATTGTATTTATATTAAGTGTATCTAAAAACTAAAAAAATTAGTTAAAATATTTTTAAAAAATTAGTAAAAACAAAAACATATAAAAAAATAAAAAATTCAATTTTTAAAAAATTAAATTAAAAAAATTGAAACCAAATAAGGGGAATCTTTGTCGAGAAGGTTGTGTCCAGGAAAGAAAATAATCAAAGCAAGGTAGTCTTTTTGTTCCATTCTGGCTTGAAAAGGCAAAATAAATTATGGAAGGAAAAGAATCAACAAACTTACTTGCATATTTTGGCAAGAAGCCTTGAAACCACTCAAATTGCTGAATGACACCCTCCTCCTGTAGTTTTAAATGCTAGTTTGCTTGTATTTTATTTATTTTTTTTCTTTTTCTAACTGTCACGCCCTAAAAATAACCCAATATTTATATAACATTAACATGCATTGATAAAAGAAAATCGATCATTATCTTATCCATCAGAGTATTATTATCCTAAATAAAGCGATACATGTAACATTGAAAGTAAATGCCCTATGGGCTTACACCTTTCCAAGCCAACACTTGGACACAAAAAGATAAGTACTAACTCAATTACAAATTAAGCCCTCGGCTTGAATGTTTACATATATTATCAAATAAGCAAATAACTAAAGACAAGTCTTCATGTCCAAATCCTCCCAAGCTAAGTCCTTGAGGTAGCTTATCACCTGAACCTGAAAATGATGTTCCCATAAAGGGTGAGCCACAGCCCAGTAGAAATATACTAAACCAAATATAAGTATTGAATAAAGCAAATAGCATTCAACAGTTTCACTTTCCATTATTCATTCAATTTCCATTTATTTCCATTTATACCAATATGGCTCAGAACCTGGCCAAACTATAATAGTGAATTATTTATCACATCAGCATTTCTTCCATTATCTACATAACAAATGAGACTAAGGCTCAAATCAAAACACTTCCATACTTCCAATTTGATACACATTTTAGTGCTGTATCAATAACATGTAAAAACACTTCAATATCAATAAGCACACATAAAAGTGATGCTAATGGAGTCCATCCCCTATCTCCTCCCAAACAAAATCCGGTTTAGAGTCCATCCCCTATCTTCCCTTAAACCGTGGAGTACATCCCCTATCTCCTCCCACACAATATGCATATGCAATGCTCAATCAATACACGTATTTTCTGTATTAATTCAATAGTCAAAATTAATGACTTAACCAATGTGATTAGTTTAGTTATCCCTAATCCACATGCAGTGTCTACAACAATCATGACTATCCTCCACCGATAGCCCAAAACAGTTATTTCTAGACTGGAAATAAATAAATCAACAGTTCAATAGGCGAGTGATTTAAATTAATCAACTACCCCATTTAATCAATAGATTCCCCAATCTCATGAATTCAACTAATTTCCCCTAATTTTCCTTACATTAATTATGCAAATCAATCTATTAAACAATTAGGGTTTTTCCCAAAATTACCAAACTACCCCAACATATTAAATTGTTAAAACTTAGAACAAAACGTATACATTGGAGTAGGAAATCCCTACCTCGAAGAAAATAACCACAATGGAGAAGACGGAGATGAAGACCTAAAATCCAAAGTGCTCCAAATCCACAAACTCTCAGATTAAAACGAAGCCCTCGACTCACTCTATCTTTTTAACAAAGGATCTAGGGTAGAAATATACTCTAAGTAGATCAAACCTAAGAGAGAAGGTGAGTAGAGAAAGAGAGAACTCGGAACTAGGGTTTTGGATCAAAAAGATGTGAAAAAACGTTTTAAAAACCGCTGCTGCGTATTTAAACTGGACAGGCTCGCTCGAGCGAAGACTTGGTCGCTCGAGCGACCAGACACAGGAAAGCCTCGCTCGAGCGAAGAAAATCTCGCTCGAGCCAAAAACTCGATGCTTCAGGTCTGCAACCCAGAAGCTCGCTCGAGCGACGAAATGCTCGCTCGAGCGAAGAACTCGAAAACATACACCTCGCTCGCTCGAGCGAAGGAAGCTCGCTCGAGCCAAGAAACACAACTCTCAGGTCCTAAGCCCAGACGCAGACTCTCGCTCGAGCGACCAAAACCTGGCTCGAGCGAAGGACTAAAAACAACTGCTCGCTCGAGCGACTAACTCCTCGCTCGAGCGAAGGTCCAAAAATCTGGACAGCAACACTTGGTTTCCAACCCAACCAACCTGTAACAAACCTGCCTAACAAAGCCTATAACTCAAAAATAAGAAATTAAAGGACGATAGCAACAATTTAATAACAACTGAATCTACGGAACATAAGTCTGGATACACTAACCAAAAGGGAAAAGACCGGGTCGCTATAACCTCCCCCCCCCCCCCTAAAAGAATTTCGTCCCCGAAATTAAGCATAAGTTTTTGAAAACAAGTTTTTCTCAAATTCCAATGATATGACAATTCAATAATAAACAACTTGACCCAAAACCGGCCATTTCATCTCTTATCAGGAGACATCTCACAATATACATAAAACAACATATATTTCAACCTGCATCAATATTTGCAATTTTCCTTTCAATTTCAACAGTTTTCAATATCATATTCAATTTCATGATATAACTCTAATTCAACAATATATTCAACATATAACTGTTACACTAAACTTCCATATTAAAACAAGTTTCAAAATACTATCATTAAACCAAAACATTCTCAATGTTTTCCAACTTAAGACATATAAAGCTCTTAAGTTCAACAATATTACAAAATCTAAATACAAGATTACAAATCAATAAACATGTCCGGATATTTCCCGCGGACTTCCAATTCACGTTCCCAAGTGGCTTCTTCCACCCCGTGATGTTTCCACAGAACCTTTACCAAAGGGATGGTTTTGCCTCGCAAAACTTGATCCCGCCTATCCAAGACCCGAACCGGTCTCTCCTCATACGAGACATCCTCATCAACCAGTAAATCAGTCCAATCCAACACATGTGATGGATCCGGCTCATACTTCCGAAGCATACTCACATGAAACACGTCATGTACTCCGGACAACTGTGGTGGCAAAGCTAAACGATAAGCAGCTTCGCCAATCCTCTCAAGGATCTCAAAAGGACCAATGAACCGAGGGGACAACTTCCAGCTCTTCCCAAACCTCATCAATCCCCGTCTAGGTGATATCTTCAGAAAGACATGATCACCCACCTCAAACACCAAAGGTCTCCTCCTACGGTCGGCATAAGATTTCTGACGGCTCTGGGCTGTAACAAGCCTCTTACGGATAAGCTCAACTTTCTCCGTCGTTTCCCTCACCAACTCCGGACCCAACAGAGGTGCATCACCCACCTCGGCCCAACAAACAGGAGACCTACACGGTCGGCCATACAAGGCCTCAAACGGTGCCATACCGATACTGGACTGGAAACTGTTGTTGTAGGCAAACTCCACTAATGGCAAGTGCCTCTCCCACGACCCACTGAAATCAAGGACACAACCCCGAAGCATATCCTCAAGGATCTGAATAGTACGCTCGGACTGCCCGTCAGTCTGAGGATGATAAGCCGTGCTAAAGGTCAACTTAGTGCCTAAGGCACTCTGCAAACTCTGCCACAACCTAGTAGTAAAACGAGGATCACTATCTGAGACGATCGTCACTGGGACCCCGTGCAACCTCACTATGTCCCGAATGTACAAGTCGGCAAGATGATCTGCCGAATCTCTCACGCGCATAGGAATGAAGTGCGCCGACTTAGTCAACCGGTCTACAACCACCCAAATAGCATCACTACCCCGCTGAGTCCTCGGAAGACCTACAACGAAGTCTATAGTAACATGCTCCCACTTCCACTCGGCAATAGGCAAGGGTTGCAACAAACCCGCTGGCCTCTGATGTTCGGCCTTCACTTGCTGACAAGTAAGGCACTTAGACACGAAAGCTGCCACATCTCTCTTCATACCCCGCCACCAAAACTGGCGACCCAAATCTCGATACATCTTAGTGCCTCCCGGATGCACCGCAAGGCGCGAATGATGGAACTCTCCGAGTACCTCCTCTCGGCAAGACTCCGGCACAAACAGACGGTCTCGGTATCTCACACTCAGGTCGGGATACACCGTCAAACCCTTCTCAACCTTCCCACTGGAGATCTTCTCTCGAAGGGATTCTACCTCAAGGTCACCCCTCTGAGCCTCTAACACTCGAGTCACAAGTGTAGGCTGCGCAACAACAGAAAACAAGGCCGCAGCCTCAACGGATTCGCCCAGAAGCAAATCAAACTCTCCAAGTGCACCCAACATCTCCCACTCCCGGATGGCTATACTAGCTATGACACCAACAGGTTTCCTGCTAAGGGCATCGGCCACCACATTGGCCTTCCCCGGATGATAATGTAACTCGAAGTCATAATCCTCAATAAACTCCATCCACCTCCTCTGCCTCAAGTTCAAGTCTTTCTGTGTGAACAGATATTTCAGACTCTTATGATCCGAGAACACCTCAAATCCTCGCCGTAAAGATAATGCCTCCAAATCTTCAAGGCAAATATCACAGCTGCTAACTCTAAATCATGCGTAGGGTAATTCTTCTCGTGAATTTTCAACTGACGTAAGCCATAGGCAACTACTTTCCCCTCTTGCATTAACACACAACCCAGACCCTCTCGTGAGGCGTCATAATAGACTGCATAACCTAACCCTCTCTCCGGAATAATCAAGACTGGAGCGGTGGTCAGTCTAACTTTCAACTCCTGGAACGACTTTTCACAAGTCTCACTCCATACAAACTTGACTCCCTTCCGAGTCAATCTAGTCAAAGGCGAAGCTAACCTGGAGAAATCCTTCACAAACCGGCGATAATACCCAGCTAACCCCAGAAAACTGCGGATCTCAAACACACTCTTAGGCTGTGCCCAATCTTGCACTGCCTCCGTCTTGGATGTATCAACAGACACACCTTTCCCAGAAACTACATGGCCTAAGAACTTGACCTCTTCTAGCCAGAACTCACACTTCCCAAACTTAGCATAAAGCTTATGGGCTCTAAATAACTCAAGCACCACTCTCAAGTGTTCCTCGTGCTCCTCCTCCGAAGGTGAATAAATCAGAATGTCGTCCACGAAGACAACTACAAAACGATCTAAGAATTCCCGGAAGATCTGGTTCATCAAGTCCATAAACACTGCTGGTGCGTTGGTGAGCCCAAATGGCATCACCAGAAACTCATAGTGGCCATACCGCGTACGGAATGCCGTCTTCGGAATATCCTCCTCCTGCTGACTCTCAACTGATGATAACCCGATCTCAAGTCTATCTTCGAGAAAAACACGGGAACCTTTCAACTGATCGAACAAATCATCTATACAAGGCATAGGGTACTTATTCTTAACCGCGTAGCCCGATTCAATTTCCGGTAATCTATACAAAGTCTCAAAGCACCACCTTTCTTTTTAACAAAGAGGGCCGGTGCTCCCCATGGCGAAACACTAGGATGGATATAGCCCTTATCTAGCAACTCCTGGAGCTGAATCTTCAACTCAACTAACTCAGTTGGGGCAAAACGATAAGGTGCCATAGAAATCGGCGCCGTGCCGGGCACTAAGTCAATAGAGAACTCAATCTCTCTGTGAGGTGGTAAACCAACAAGATCCTCGGGAAAGACGTCCGAGTACTCACAAACCACTCTTGGCAACACAGGCTGGGTCTCATCACACTCACCACTCTCAAAGCTAGCAAGTAGACTACTAAGTTCACTCCGCCCTCGAAGATCATACCCCGGTGGCAAAACACTACCAACCCGGTCCCCCAGAAAATGAAAACATACCCCGCTCACGGTACAACAAGTGACCCTCTGGCGGTAGCAATCAATAACTGCCCGGTATGACGATAACCAGTCCATACCCAAAATAACATCAAAGCCCTTCATGGGCATAACTACAAAAGGAAACGGAAGTCTATGATAGTCGACCTTTATATCACAACCCCTAACACCTTTGTTCAAGATCAATTCACCCCCAAGAGGTGACACTACACAAATAGGAGATGCTAACTGTGCTAACTCCAACTCCAAAACAGATGCAAATGCAGCAGACACAAAGGAATGAGATGCACCCGTATCAATCAAAACATTAGCAACCGAGTTGCAACAAAAAAGTACCTCTCACAACAGATGGAGCCGGTGACAAGGTCCTGCTGGTGCGGTAACAGCATACACACGCCCAGATGGTCTCTGATCAACCTGCTCACCCCTAGGAGCATAAGACTGCTGCACAGACTGGGACGAAGAAGCCCCCTGATTGGCCCTCGAGGCCTGACCCGACTGAGCTGGCTGCTGACCTTGAGTCTGCCTCAAACCAGATGCACTAGGTGTGCCACCCAACTGCGGGCAATACCTCTTCATGTGCCCTGCCTGACCGCACTGAAAACAAGTGAGCGGCTGGCCTCTACCCTGACTCTGGCTCTGAGATCGAGCCGAAGATGACGCTGCTCTCTGTCCTCCGCCCTTCTGCGGGCAAGCTGGAGACTTGTGGCCCAGCTGACCACACTTGAAATAGGTAATGTCCCCCTGGCTGCCTTTCCCAGAACTAGCACTCGGCACAGGAAAAGTCGATCTAGAAAAGCTACCCTGAGACTGCTGAGGGTTAAAACCCTTCTGTCTCCTACCATCACTCTGACCATCCTGACTCCTCTTGGAGCCTTTCTGCCCTTCCTCCTCTTCCTGCATCATAATCTCAGTATGAGCTGCTGCATCAACCAGACGCCCATAATCCCGAATCATAGACCCTACAACTCTCAGCTTGAGGCCATGCCTCAACTTCTTCTCAAACTCAATGCAACGGCGTTCCTCAGACGCCACCAACTCAGGTGCAAACCTAGACAAACTAGTAAACGAGGCCTCAAACTCGGCCACTGAAGAACTGTTCTGCTTAAGCTGGCAAAACTACTCCCTCAACCTCTCCTTAACTGCTGAAGACAGGAACTTCTCCTGGAAAGCATCTACGAAAGCCTCCAAGTCCCTCCTATACGGCCCTTAGTGAACTTCCACCACTGACCCGCATCCCCCTTAAGCTGGAAAGATACCAAGGTCACCTTCAGTGCCCCGTCTTCGATGCCTAGCATCTCAAACGTCTTCGTTGTCTGTTCGAGCCATTCATCTGCCTTAAGCGGCTCTTTAGGATCACCTAAAAATTCGTCCGGGTTGGACCGGAAGAACTCCCTCTTCAGAAAAGAAGGACCTGTATCTGTAACATGAACCTGAGCCTGATTCTCAGCTCTGAGAATGCCTACTGACTCCATGAATGCCCCTGCTATCTCTCGGGCTAAGGCGCCCATAGCCTGCTGGCCTACTGGTTCGGCCACATTGGCCTAGCCAATTCCCTCCTGAACTGCCAGAATCTCCTCTGGCATAGACACCTCCTGCCTACCCGGCCTACCACGCCTACCGCGCCCTCGTCCTCGTCCTGACATCCTAATAAAGGAATAAAAACGTTAGCACATTAATAAATGTGCCGAAGTTAAACACTCGCGTCCTAATGCATTGGACAACAATAATTCATTTCACGTAGGCACATAATCACATAAGCACCTACGAATTTCATTTCTGGATGATAATAGTCCCGAAACGTTACTATAGTTTCGGTTGGAAGCAGCATTGATCAAGTGCCTTTCCAACAAGACTACTAGAAACTCAAAGGTCCAATCAACATCCTAGAAACTACGTTCCATATCCACATAATCACATAAACATGTTATCATATAAGCATATAACAGTACATCTAAGTCTCTATCAAACGAGACGAACCCATTGTGATACTAATCACTTCCCACGTACCCAAAGTATTCAAACCTGGCTCTGATACCAAGTTGTCATGCCCTCAAAATAACCCAATATTTATATAACATTAACATGAATTGATAAAAGAAAATCGATCATTATCTTATCCATCAGAGTATTATTATCCTAAATAAAGCGATACATGTAACATTGAAAGTAAATGCCCTATGGGCTTACACCTTTCCAAGCCAACACTTGGACACAAAAAGATGAGTACTAACTCAATTACAAATTAAGCCCTCGGCTTGAATGTTTACATGTATTATCAAATAAGCAAATAACTAAAGACAAGTCTTCATGTCCAAATCCTCCCAAACTAAGTCCTTGGAGGTAGCTTATCACCTGAACCTGAAAATGATGTTCCCATAAAGGGTGAGCCACAGCCCAGTAGAAATATACTAAACCAAATATAAGTATTGAATAAAGCAAATAGCATTCAATAGATGGTTAACACACAACATCAGTTTCACTTTCCATTATTCATTCAATTTCCATTTATACCAATATGGCTCAGAACCTGGCCAAACTATAATAGTGAATTATTTATCACATCAGCATTTCTTCCATTATCTACATAACAAATGAGACTAAGGCTCAAATCAAAACACTTCCATACTTCCAATTTGATACACATTTTAGTGCTGTATCAATAACATGTAAAAACACTTCAATATCAATAAGCACACATAAAAGTGATGCTAATGGAGTCCATCCCCTATCTCCTCCCAAACAAAATCCGGTTTAGAGGTCCATCCCCTATCTTCCCCTAAACCGTGGAGTACATCCCCTATCTCCTCCCACACAATATGCATATGCAATGCTCAATCAATACACGTATTTTCTGTATTAATTTAATAGTCAAAATTAATGACTTAACCAATGTGATTAGTTTCAGTTATCCCTAATCCATATGCAGTGTCTACAACAATCATGACTATCCTCCACCGATAGCCCAAAACAGTTATTTCTAGACTGGAAATAAATAAATCAACAATTCAATAGGCGAGTGATTTAAATTAATCAACTACCCCATTTAATCAATAGATTCCCCAATCTCATGAATTCAACTAATTTCCCCCAATTTTCCTTACATTAATTATACAAATCAATCTATTAAACAATTAGGGTTTTTCCCAAAATTACCAAACTACCCCAACATATTAAAATGCCAAAACTTAGAACAAAACGTATACATTGGAGTAGGAAATCCCTACCTCGAAAAAATAACCAAAATAGAGAAGACGGAGATGAAGACCTAAAATCCAAAGTGCTCCAAATCCACAAACTCTCAGATTAAAACGAAGCCCTCGACTCACTCTATCTTTTTAACAAAGGATCTAGGGTAGAAATATACTCTAAGTAGATCAAACCTAAGAGAGAAGGTGAGTAGAGAAAGAGAGAACTCGGAACTAGGGTTTTTGGATCAAAAAGATGTGAAAAAACGTTTTAAAAACCGCTGCTGCGTATTTAAACTGGACAGGCTCGCTCGAGCGAAGACTTGGTCGCTCGAGCGACCAGACACAGGAAAGCCTCGCTCGAGCGAAGAAAATCTCGCTCGAGCCAAAAACTCGATGCTTCAGGTCTGCAACCCAGAAGCTCGCTCGAGCGACGAAATGCTCGCTCGAGCGAAGAACTCGAAAACATACACCTCGCTGCTCGAGCGAAGGAAGCTCGCTCGAGCCAAGAAACACAACTCTCAGGTCCTAAGCCCAGACGCAGACTCTCGCTCGAGAGACCAAAACCTGGCTCGAGCGAAGGACTAAAAACAACTGCTCGCTCGAGCGACCAACTCCTCGCTCGAGCGAAGGTCCAAAAATCTGGACAGCAACACTTGGTTTCCAACCCAACCAACCTGTAACAAACCTGCCCAACAAAGCCTATAACTCAAAAATAAGAAATTAAAGGACGATAGCAACAATTTAATAACAACTGAATCTACGGAACATAAGTCCGGATACACTAACCAAAAGGGAAAAGACCGGGTCGCTATACTAACAATACAATGGGTCGGCTTAGGAATTATAGTACTATTTGGCATCTCCTATAGAAGTGTACATTTTTATTTTTTTGAGTCATATCATCTCTTTATTTTTTTACACATCATTTCATAAAAAGTTAAAAAATATATTTATTTAAATCACCCTAAATACTTTTATCTATACTTTTAAGGTTGGATTGGGGAGTTTGCTTGTATTTTATTTATTTTTTTCTTTTTCTAACAGTACAATGGGGCGGCTTAGGAATTATATATACTTTATGGTTGGGGTTGGGATTGGTGATAGTGGCCTGATATATAGGTCAGGTTAGATTTGGACAGAGACAAAATTATTTACTAGGTAGTATTAACCTAACTCTATTCCAACCTGGCTCGGCCGATGGCCATCCCCAATGCCCACTCCCTAATTGTATCCGCGGTTCCTTCCTTCTTCACAAGCAGGGCTACAAATGAACTGAGCTGTTCATAAACAAGTTCGGCTCGGCTCGACTCGACTCGTTTAGTAAACAAGCTGAGCTCGAATATTAAGCTCATTTAGTAAACGAGCCGAGCTCGAGCTCGCATAAGCTCGGCTTGTTAAGCTCGGCTCGTTTATCTTTATTTAAATTATATAATAAATATATATAAACATATATATATATATAAATAATAATATAAATACATTTTTATATATTAAATAATATAAATAATATTTTTTATTTAAATATTTATATTTAAATAATATAAATAATATTAAAAAAAATTATCGAGCCGAGCCGAGCCGAGCCGAGCTCAAGTTTCATTAAAATTAACGAGCCAAGCCGAGCTCGAGCCCAGCTCCTTATCGAGCCGAGCTTGAACTCAATAAACGAGCTCGATAAGTAAACGAGTCGAGCTCTCGGCTCGGTTCGTTTGCAGCCCTACTCACAAGATAGCGCCTACCTACATGTGAGGGAATTTTATTTTTATACATTAATTTCTCTCAGTGCACACACTTAATGAATATTTTCTCAATATACAGAAATAGGGTGGCTGCTGTGCGAA
>JAPPVO010000013.1:31907172-31945145 GCA_030407325.1 Camellia japonica
CAAAACTTGTGAACTTGACTACCCTCGATCTTTCATCAAACAATTTTAGTGGTGTTCTGGAGTTCCAGGTCTTCTTAAACCTCAACAAACTTGAGTTTCTTGATCTATCTTCAAATAATCTGTCAATCAAAACCAGTAGTAATAACAATGGTACCTTGCCCAACCTTTTGACATTCCGTTTGTCCTCTTGCAATATAAACGAGTTCCCAGATTTCTTAAGAAACTCAAATTATCTCCGAACACTAGATCTTTCCAACAACAAAATTCATGGCCAAATTCCAAAATGGGTTGGGCAGGCTTCATTTCTCCAAACACTAAATCTTTCCCACAACAAAATTCATGGTCAAATTCCAAAATGGGTTGGGCAGGCTCCATATCTTTTAGATCTTTCTCATAACTATCTTCAAGGACCAGTGCCAGTTCCAGCACTCTCTATGTCTTACTTTTTGATCTCACACAATAAGCTCACTGGAGATATCCCCTCATCGATTTGCAATTTGAGTTCCCTTGTCCTCCTTGATTTTTCTCATAACAAACTGAGTGGTGTAATTCCACAATGTTTGGGAAACTCCAGCAATGTGCTATCGGTGTTAGATCTACAGATGAATGATTTTCATGGGACCATTCCAACGACATTCGAAAAGAGTAATCATTTGAGGAATCTTAACTTGAATGGAAATCATTTGGAAGGACAAGTACCACGATCTTTGGCCAATTGTAAACACATGGAAGTGCTAGATCTCGGAAACAACAAACTAAATGATACATTCCCCTACTGGTTGGAGTCTCTTCCAGAATTGCAGGTTCTTATCCTGCAATCAAATAGATTTCATGGTCCAATAAACACTTCAAGGATTAAAGTTCCCTTTCCTAAGCTTCGAATCGTAGACCTCTCTCACAATGAGTTCACTGGACTTCTGCCAGTAACATATTTCAGAAATTTCAAAGCCATGAGACATGTGGATAAAAATAAAACAACCTTGAAATATATGGGGGAAAATTATTATCAAGATTCTGTAAAACTAGTCATAAAGGGGTTGAATGTTGAACTATCAAATATTCTATCCATCTTCACAACAATTGACTTCTCAGACAATAAATTCAAAGGAGAGATTCCAAATGTCATCGGAAGGCTACAAGCTCTCCGATTGCTTAATTTTTCTCATAACTGCCTGACGGGTGATATTTCATTATCATTGGGAAATCTATCAATGCTTGAATCATTAGACCTCTCTTCGAACCAACTCACTGGGGATATTCCAGAGCAACTCACGACTCTGACGTTTCTTGCAGTCTTAAACCTTTCAATGAACCATCTAGTTGGACCCATACCTCGAGGCTATCAATTTGATACATTTCAAAATGATTCATATGTTGGAAACGTGGGATTATGTGGATTACCCTTGTCAAAGGAATGTGGAGACAGTGAAGCAAAACATCAACCACCTCTTCTATTTCAAGAGGAAGGTGATACAATTTTTTTAGGTGGCTTTACTTGGAAAGCTGTGGCGATGGGGTATGGATGTGGAATGGTATTGGGATTGGTTATGGGATATGTCATGTTCTTAATTGGAAGACCAAAGTGGTTTGCAAGAATTGTTAGAGGAGAACAACATAGGAATGTGAAAAGTATAAAGCAGATTGGTTGCCAAGGCGGTATGAGAAGAAATCAACAAACTTAGAAGGCGTTTTCAGGTATGATGTTGAAGTTCTGCATTTACTTGTATTAAATTAATAAAAATATCCATTTTCATGATTGTCACATCTATAGTAAATGTTACCTGCAACGTTATATATAGTTGGCTTTATATGAAGGTATGGAAATAGTTCCATATGGTTGGATCACATGCTTAATTGTGCAAGAAATTAAATTTTCTCAAAATATGTTTTTTCCAAGAGTTAAATGCCTATTTGGTGTGATTTTAGTGTTTTAGAAAATACGAAAAACTTGTCTTCAAAACTATATCCAAAATATATTTTTGAGATTTTTTTTTGAAAACAATCTTTTCAAGGAATACAAAAATGTTATTTTTTAATTTTCAAAAATTATTTTCACAAAATGAAAACCTTGTGACATTTTTTTTTTTTTTGATTAAAAGAAAATGTGCTAACAAGTGACTTTAGGGAATGTTTAGTACCGGGATTAGGGTGAAAAATGTCTTAAAAATAAGTAAAAAAGTTTAGAACAATATATATATATATATAGGTTTTAATTAATGAAAAGTGTATTAAATTCAATGGTAAGTATTTTGAATTTAATGAAAAAATGCCTAGTGTTTTCACGTTTGTTTGATGGGATTCACTCATGGGATACGACTCCATGTCCGGAATATAGAATAATCTATTGTTTGGTTCAGAAATTTTACATCAGACTAATAGTCTATGCAGACTTTAGTCTCAAATTTGTTGGATTATTCTGTCACATGGAGGGGTGTGGGACACAAAACCCAAGATATAACAATTCCCATAGGATTAGATAGTAAAAATACATTTTTAACCCTCAACATTTCTAATGTTCCGGTGGACATGATGCTCTGTTCCACACTTGGTTTAAGAAGGTTCCACGCTTGGTTCCATTGTTGTTGTTTTTTTTTTTAATATATTGTTTTTATTATTATTATTATTATATGCTTCTTGTTACTGTTATGTTTTTTATTTTTATTTTTTTTCATTTTTTTATGTACCATGGATCTATGCTATGATGTGTATCTATGAATGGAGGTCAGTGTTGGATTTGCTTTGACATAATATCATGGAGCTAAAAAAGTCTCAAATTTGGTACATTTATGGTAATTATACTTAGTAAAGTAAAATAAAATTTAAAAATCTCAACTAAAAATTAAAATAAATTTTTGTGATTTTTATTGATGTTCTATTTATTTAATTTTTTATAAGTTTTAGTCAGAAAATTAAATAATATTTATAACTCAGATTTAGTATTTTTATTATTTTTAGTAAGCAATTCAAAAGGGTAAAATATTCTTTTGAATAGTTATCTTTCTTCATAATATGACAAACAAACATAGGATTTAATAGAATAGTCATTTTCTGTCATCTAATCCTATGTATAAACAAACATGGAATATCATTGTAGGTCCATAAAGTGAGGAATAGAAGTTTATTGAAGATAATGGTATGGAGATGAATTATTTCCCTCGTGGAAATAATTTCTATGTACAACATTCATTACGAAATCAGCATGACCAGGTCATCACTAACGTTAAAAAGAATTCTAATAATGTAATCTCCAGTTGGTAAAGTTACCTTAATTGTGATGTTGGGTCTTGGTGGCTTCACCACGAGACCTATCTGGTTGATTTAAATTATTTATCTTGTAGTGCCTTTTGAATAGATTATGTGTGCAAAAAATTTATATTAATTAGATAACCATAAACACATGATCAAATTATATTTGTCTTTAAAATAATAATGGTCTATTCTTAAAATTATATTTTCCATCAATCATTTTGATAAATAAAAAATAAAAGATGTGACTTGATCACGTAGTTATAATTATTCGATCAATTTAGTTTTTTTTTGTATAAATGACTTTTTTTGAGAGATCTATAAAATGAATTATTTAAATTATTGAGATGAGACTTATGACCAGCTTAATGAGATCTAACAACACACAGAGCAGTTGGTTTGCCAACAGGAGAGAAGTACTTCCATTCTAAAAGAGACTAAAATAGTGATTTAGTATTGTACATTCAAGAAAATTTTCTCAAAACAACTCATTTTTTAAGAAACATAAAAAAGTTATTTTTGTTATAAAAATAAATATATATATATATATAAAGCAAATAAAGTAATAATTTAGACATAAGATATAGAGAGGATTAAGTTTTTTCAAGAACTTATATTTGGTTTTTCAAGAACTTTTAGGTATAGATTTTCAGTATTTTAGTTCTGTTATTTATTTAATAATTTAACTATATATTTTAGTCTAGTGTTGACCCTTTTCTCTCCTCATCTCTACTCTTTCTTTTCTTTCTGCTTCACACCTCACTCCCTTCTAATCTTCGTCTTCTACACGTACATATTTATAGCAAAAACATGAATAGTAAGTTCGTTTGGGATGTGGGTTGGCTTTTTGACTTTTTGACTATTTTAGTCTGAGGTTAAAAAATCTCATTTGTGATGGACTGTTTGACTTTTCTAACTTTTGTAAGAGAAAAAATGAAATGGTTATGATTTGAATTTTTTGCCCAAGACTAAAAAGCTTATTTTGTTTTTTTGTGGCTATTTTAGCCTCAACTCACTCCAACCCATCATGCCAAACCATTACTTATTATAGTCAGTCATAATAGTTTTTAAATTTTCGAAAATTGTTTTCACAAAATGAAAACCATATGACATTTTTTTGATTAAAGGAAAATATGCTAACAAGTGACTTTATGCTATGTTTAGTATTGAGATTAGGGTGAAAAATGTCTTAAAATTAAGTAAAAAATGTTTAGAACAATATATATATATATATATATATATATTTTGATTAATGATAAGTGTATTAAATTTAAGGATTATTTACACGGAGACCCTTAAACTACTAAAAAATATCACTTTGATATCCTAAACTATTAGCGTTTTCGCTTTGACACTTTTTGTTACTACATCGTGAGTTAAACCAAAATTTTGACATTTTTTAGATGAAAATATCCTTCAACATCTATATAACACCCAGAACCACTTTCTCTCAATTTTCCCCGTCCATCTCCCTAAACCTCTTCCACTCCATAAGTCACCAACTCTAAAAAAAAATGGCATACAGTAGCAACACAGGCTCAAACAAAAATGAAATCACATCCAGTAGTCAACAACTACAAAACTTGGGTGATGTGTACTGCTACTGTGGCATGAGAGCTCCTTTGAGAACTTTATTCACATAGAATAATATTGGAAGGAAATTTTTGAGATGCAGTCTCGATTTAGAGCACTAAATTGAAAGTTTTAAAAAGACCAGTAATGAGGTGGCAGTGTAAAGAAAGAAAGAAAGAAAAAAAAAAAAAAAAGAAGCCAAACTATCACATCAGTGGTGGAGTCCACATGATGCCACGTCATTAGTGGTGCATTAGTGATGCTAAATTAGTGGTATAAAGCATTTTTCTTTTGAGATGCATGAACTTCAAGTAAGCATTCATCAAACTAACTAATTTATATATATATATATATATATATTATGAGTTGTTTCGTTTTATTATTTTTTTAAAAATATTCTTTCTTCAAAAATATATTTAGAAAAAAAAATATTTAAAAAACAACAACAATGGATGAATGCTTATATTTAGAAAAATTAAAAACAATAATAATGGAATGATAAATATATATAGTGTTGTAGGGTTTTTTCATCTAAAATTTATTGAAAGTCTGGTTTAACTCATGGTGCAATAACGAAAGGGCTTAAAATGAAATGCGTCAATAGTTTAGGAGGTCAATTTGTACACTTTTATAGTTTAGCGGGTCTATTTGTATATTTTTATACTTTAAGTGATTAAAATGATATTTTTCAATAGTTTAAGAGGTCTCCGTATAAATAACCTTAAATTAAATGATAAATATGTTTTGAATTCAATAAAAAAATGCTAAGTTCATTTTGTCTTTTTCTTTTGCCTTAAGTCACTGTTAAAAATACCATATCAAGGGGGTGGGTTATTCAATCAATGATTTGCTTTTATAATCTGAAGTCCATCAGGGGTCTCTGAAGAGTGTTTGTTCTGCTCTGTTTTGCTTACCTTTGCTTTGTCCCATTTATTAGTGACTGTTGTATCTTTTTGGGTGTTTGCTGGTTGTTCAATCTTCAACTAGTATTAGGTGGGTGCTGCAAATGATTGGATGATTCTTTTTTGTGTCAACCTAGTTGGAATGAGTAGGTTTCATTTTGATGTTTATAACACTTTCTTCTTTTATCTTTATTGATGGTTCTGATTTAATAAAGTTTATTATTTTACCAATAAAAAAACAAAAAATCACTGTTAAAAATAGCTTAATTAAAAGGTAAACTAAACTCTTCATTTACTGAGAGAATCATTGTCGTGGATCTACAAAATGAAGTATACAGGTTTACGGAGGGGACTTGAATCCTCTGTGGAGATTTTTTGTGTGGAGATGGTGGGGAGGATTTCACTAGGGAAAGACACCTCATGAATTAGGTAATCTTTTAGGCTGTTATTGGGCAACATCTGTTATTAACAAGTATCACTTTATTCCTTAAACTATAAATACGTACATTTTTTCACTTTAATCCCTTCTGTTAGGGGTACATTTTTTCAATTTGTACATTTTTATAATTTAGGGGACCATTTATATGTTTTTATAATTTAGGAAACAAAGTGATACTTCTCAATAGTTTAGAAGGTTTATTTGCACACTTATATAGTTTAAGAGGTCAAAATAATACTTCTCAATAAGTTAGGGGACTTCGTGTAAATGACTCTTTCATATATTATATGCACAATCAAGAGATTAATTTAGTTCCTCTAGTAGTAATAAGGCCACCAAAAATGCTTGGGACCCCAAAGTTGGGGATCCTATGACCCTCCAAATGATGTGGACCAATCATATATATATATATTGTTTTTTTTTGTTTTTTTATCAATCATAGGTAAGTGGAGATTATAAGAGTTGTGTTTTTTAGGAGTACGTAGTATTGTTGTAATGCCACAAACAAAACAAAGAAATGCAACAATAATAATGCTCCACACAGCAATCAATTGTGGAAATTATTAGACAATTTTTGAATTGGTGTTCCAACTATTTTTCTTATTTTTATGGTCTCCAAATAGGGGAACTAATCATTTGCTGAGTGAAAATGTGAAAATAGCATCACTGTTTTTACAGGAAGTTTCCAGTGAAGGAGGGAGGGAGGTACAATTTCATTTTCCACCTAGTTTTGGAGACCATCTTTTTCTTGATCCCAGCAGCCATCACAAACCTCTCTGCTGGCCTCGAATCAGACTGCAATTGGCTCTTATGATATTGTTGAGAGTCATAGTTGATTTTTTTTTTTTTTGGTTCTGCTCTGTGTTGTCTTTTTAATTCCCTTGGTGTATTTTGCCCTTTTTTTTGGTGTTTTTTTTTTTGCTGTGTTGGTTCCTTCCTTGGCAACAGTCTATCTGTTCCTTGCCTTTGGTGCTCAATATGATTGGTTTGGTTTGCAGCTCATGTGCCAACCTAACCTAATTAAGACATGTTTGTTTAATAATGATTGGTGGTGTAAATTTGGCCCGGTCCGTTCATGTTGGGCCGTGTAAGTTCTAGTCAAAATTTGGGCTGGGCCAGACCGGGTGACAGGCCAAAAAATTAAGCCCGGATCCAGAGAGTATTTGGGCCTTGGGTTAGCCGGCAGAGTGGGTCTGGACGGGTTTAAACATTTTTTTTTCTATTTTTTCTACTAAAATTTTTTCACTAAAAATGACATTGGGCCTCGGGTCGGGCTTTGAGTGGGCCTTGAGCAAGCTGATAGGTCGGACTTCAAAATGAATGCCCAAGCCCAGGGTCCCGAGCTGGGCTCGGGCCAGGGCCTAACCGGGCCGAGCCCACCCTAGGCCGTGGACGGGTTTCGGGCCACCCACAGGCCGAGCCATTTTTACACCCCTAATAATGATACTTTTGCACTTGGACTATAATAATTCTTTGTATATCGCTATGTAATTTTTTTTAAGTGTACTTTTTAATATATTTTGAGGTAATTATGACATTACAATTCGATTATAATTAATGTGATTTTTGAACCAATAAGCCTTGATTTGGTCTCTTTTCCAGTTTGCCAAACAGTTCAACACATTAGTTGATTTCATGAATTTGAAATGAAAATATCTGATACTACAATTTAAATATACATTTCAAAATTAAATTTAAATCATGAGGTATTTTAAATAACAATATTGAACTCTTTACATAAGTATCCTAATTGATTAACAACTTGATGAAAAATCATATTTCCTCCGTTCCAAAGTATTAGTCCCTTATTTAATTTTTCATCGTCCTAAAATATTAGTCCTTTCAAAAATCAATGACTAAAATAACATAAAATTTCTATTTTGCCCTTATTTTAAATTCATTAATTAATATTTTTGAAATGTAATAATTATATTACCAAAGGGTAATTTTGAAAAGTTAATATTTTTTGAAATGTAATAATTGTATTATCAAAAAAAGTTAGATTCCCCAAAAGAGAATAATATTTTGCGACAGAGAAAGTAATAGACAATTTATTCAACTAGAATTTGGCTTGCAAACAATCAAAAATTTTATTTTAAGTATCAACTGAACATCGTAAAACACAAACAGAAAATATTTGTATTTGTGGAAAATCAATTTATATGAAAAATATATTTTCGTATAAAAAGTTCTTAGGGGGATTTGATCAAAATCCTCTTATAATAAAACTTTAATACATTAAGAACAAGTATAAAAAAAAATTCTTGAAAAGTCCAACACATACCATTATTACCAAAATATACTTAGTGAGTAATTTAATATTTTAAATTTTAAAATAATATAATTTTTTAATAAGATTAGTATTTTTAGAATTCTCTCATCAAGATCTATTAAATAAGATCAATGTTGACTATGAAGGAAAAAAAATTACCGTCGAAATTGATATAAACAGTAACATGTTACTCTGTCTCGCAGTGACATATTACTTTAGTTCACAGTAACATTTTATTGTTACAAAAACAGAGTACATATTAGATAAACCAACCAAAAATACACATACATAACATTTCTAAACTTGTATAAAATAAAATAAAAGTGTTCATTGCCAAAAGAGTTCGGATCATTGTGGCTATTCAATGTTGATTCTTCTTCACTCTCCCAACAATTTTGCAGAAAAACCTTCTGCAGATATACTTTTTCTAAAAACATTTTCTCAAAACATTATACTATTTCAATGTGATGATATGCAGCAATCTCCAATGCAAATGGATGGGAAATAGTTTCAATTTACTTAGTTTTCATGCAATTTCTATAACAGTCATAGCTATCCTCTACCGATAACCCAAAACAGATATCTCTACACAATAAATAAACTTTCCAAACTTCGAGATGTGAGTGGTAATACACACCCAACTCCACCATTTTCATCAGCAACAACCAAGCTTCATCATTTTAACATCTTTTCCATTTAGTAATACAAAATCAACATTTGAGATTTCTTAGGGAAAACCCCCCTTTTCTTTATAAACCATTTTTTTAAAGATAAAACTCATCATGTCATCATATCTCACTTATACACATCCATCCAAAATCATTCCTCATAAACCATTTGAAAACTCCTTCTTTTGATTTCGAACCAAACCCAAGATTTGTTCAAAAATCCATTTCTTTCACAAAGTGGTTTCATGAAAACAAATAACTAAGTTAAAACTCATAAAGAAGTACGGGGAATCCCTACCTCAAGATTAGAAGAGGGAGAAGGAAGGAAACCCAAAAGTCGATGGAGGCGAAACGACGATTTGCTTTGATCAAAATGAAGCCCTCGACAAGATCTACACTTAATCTCAAAGGAGCAAGGTAAGGAGATGCTTCTACGTGGGTAGATCTAAAGATCTCTGTGAAAAAGTGAGTTGAGAGAGAGAGAGAGAGAGAGATTCATGGTTTTAGAGGAGAAGAGAGAAGATAAAGTGAAGAAAAGGGTAAGTGAATGCCCTATTTATAGTACTATGTTAAAGCGAAATAAAGTTCCAAAGTCAACCCAAAAGAATAAGTCAAAACCCTCAAAAAATAGGGCCCAAAATTGGACTGAAATCTGGGAAAAAGAACACAGGGGTCGACCCTCAAGAAGAAATAACAAAGACACCAATGTTGGCAGTAGACAAGGTGTTGACCTTTGGACCTGTGGTGTCGACACCAAATTTCGGTAGCCAATTCTAGATTAAGCAGCAGACAAGGGTCGATACCTCCTAGACTGGTGCCGACCTAGAGGTCAACAACAAAAAGCAAGTGTCGACACCACCAAAGGCTAATGTTGATCCTAAATTTCAATAGCTATCCAGGAACATAGCAGCACGAAGGTGTCGACCCTTAGAGTAGAACAAGACCAAGAAGAGGAGGGCAGTGTCGACACCAACAAAAATGGTATTGACCCTTGAAGCCAAAACCAATATGAAGAGAAAATGACGATTGCCACATATATGGTTTCTCGGATTCAAAAGCAATAAATGGGTCAGGTCTAAGATCGGATTGTTATAACCTCCCCCCTTAAGGAATTTCGTCCCCAAAATTTTAAATCAACAACAAAACCAAGTTTAAACCAATTACAATCATAGTAGTAAATCAAATTTATCTCCATGATCCATCCACCGGTCAATCATTCCCATGATAAGGATAACCAAATTCTCGATAATGAATATACAATTCACATGTCCAAATATATACAGTGTTTACATTACATTAACATTACAAGTTTTCAATACATGTTCAAGCATCAACAAATAGGTCCAGATACTTTTCACAGACTTCCAACTCACGCTCCCAAGTGGCTTCTTCAACCCCGTGATCTCTCCACAACGCCTTCACCAAAGGAATTGTCTTACCTCGCAAGACTTGGTCTCGAGTATCTAAAATTCTAATCGGTCTCTCCTCATACGAGGCATCCTCATCTATCTCTAACTCGGTCCAATCCAACACGTGCGATGGATTTGGCTCGTACTTCCGAAGCATACAGATATGAAGCACGTCATGAACCCCAGAGAGCTGTGGCGGCAAGGCCAAACGGTAAGGTACCTCCCCAATCCGCTCTAGGATCTTGAAAGGTCCAATAAATCTTGGAGACACATTCTCACTCTTCCCAAACTTCATCAAACCTTGTTTAGGTGATATCTTCAAAAAGACATGATCTCATACCTCAAAGGATAACGGTCTCCTCCTACGATCGACATATCTCTTCTGACGACTTTGAGCCGTAACCAACCTTTTACGAATAAGCATAACCTTCTCCGTCGTTTCCTGGACTAATTCAGGACTTATTATAGGTGCATCAACCACCTCTGCCCAGCATATAGGAGATCTACGCAGTCGGCCATACAAGGCCTCAAATGGTGCCATGCTAATACTCGACTGGAAGCTATTGTTGTAGGCAAATTCCACTAGGGGCAAGTGTCTCTCCTATGACCCCTTAAAGTCAAGGACACAACCCCGAAGCATATGCTCAAGGATTTGAATGGTATGCTCTGACTGTCCGTCAGTCTGAGGATGATAAGTGGTGCTACAAGTCAACTTAGTGCCCAAGGAATTCTATAGGCTCTGCCATAACCGAGCCATGAAACGTGAATCCTTATCCGAAATGGTCACAGGGACCCCATGAAGTCGAACGATGTCCCTGATATAAAGGTCGACAAGATAATCTACCGAGTCGCTTGTGCACATAGGTACAAAGTGCACTGACTTAGTCAATCGGTCAAATACCACGCAAATGGCATCATTACCCCGTTGAGTCCTCGGAAGACCCACAACAAAATCCATTATGACATGCTTCCACTTCCACTTGGCAATAGGCAAAGGTTGCAATAATCCCGCTGGCCTCTGATGTTCGGCCTTCACTTGCTGACAAGTAAGGCACTTCGATATAAACACGACTACGTCCTTCTTCATACCCTTCCACCAAAACTAGTGACTAAGGTCACGATATATTTTTGTGCCTCCCAGGTGCACCGCAAGGCATGAATAGTGAAACTTTTGGAGTACCTCATCTCGACAAGACTTCGGTACGACAAGATGGTAAAGGTATCTAACACTCGAGTCAGAATACACATTCAAGCCCTTCTCTACCTTCCCACTGGAGATCTTCCCCCGAAGGGTTTTTACCTCAAGATCACCCCTCTGTGTAGGTTGTGCCACTACAGCAAACAAAGCAGCCGACTCTACAGACTCGCCAAGTTGCAAGTCAAACTCGCCAAGTGCACCTAACATATTGCATTCCCAGATGGCAATACTCGCTACACCGCTAATGGATTTCCTACTTAAGGCATCAGCCACTACGTTGGCTTTTCCCGGATGATAATGTAACTCAAAATCATACTCTTCCATAAACTCCATACACCTCCTCTACCTCAAGTTCAGATCTTTTTGTGAAAATAAGTACTTCAAACTCTTATGGTCGGAGAACACCTTAAACTTGTCACCATACAAGTAATGTCTCCAAATCTTCAAAGCAAAGATCACCGCTGCTAGCTCTAGATCATGTATAGGGTGTTTCTTTCGTGTGTTTTCAATTGATATGAACCATAAGTCACCACATCCCCCTCTTGCATCAAGACACAACCCAAACCTTCCCATGATGTGTCACAATACACAGAATAGCCCAAATCCCTCTCCGGAATAATCAACATTGGAGCGGTGGTAAGTCTAACCTTAAGCTCTTGGAACGACTTCTCATAAATCTCTCTCCACACAAACTTGATTCATTTTCTCACCAGTCTAGTCAATGGTGAGGCTAACCTAGAGAAATCCTTCACCAAACGGCAGTAATAGTCGGGCAACCCCAAGAAACTACGAATTTCAAAGGCATTCTTAGGTTGTTCCCAGTCTTGTATTGCCTCGATCTTAGAGGAATCTACAGTCACCCCTTCCCCAGACACCACATGACCTAAGAACTTAACTTCTTTCAACCAGAATTCATACTTCTTGAACCTAGCATATAATTGATGGGCTCTAAGCAACTCAAGCACAACTCGCAAGTGTTCCTCATGTTCCTCCTTAGAGGGTGAGTAAATCAAAATGTCATCAACGAAGACAACCATGAAACGGTCTAAGTACTCACGGAAGATTCGGTTCATTAAGTCCATAAACAAGGCCGGCGTGTTAGTTAACCCAAAAGACATCACTAGGAACTCATAATGGCCATACTGCATACGGAATGTCGTTTTCTAGATATCCTCCTTCTTCACTCTCAGCTGATGGTAACCCGATCTCAAATCTATTTTAGAAAAGCAACAAGACCCCTTCAACTGGTTAAACAAATCATCTATACGAGGCATTGGGTACTTGTTCTTAATAGTTACATGGTTCAACTTCCGGTAATCAATACAAAGTTGCAAGGCATCATCTTTTTTCTTGGCAAAGAGAACCGATGCTTTCCAAGGTGATGTACTAGGGCGGATAAAACCCTTATCTAATAATTCTTGGAGTTGAATCTTCAACTCACTAAACTCGGTAGGTGCAAATCTATACGGTGCCCTGGAAATCGGTGTCGTACCAGGCACTAAGTCAATAGAGAACTCAATCTTGCGGTGAGGTGTAGTGAGATCCTCTGGAAAGACGTCTCGTTATTCACAAACTACCCTCGGCAATTTAACTTGAACTTCATCACACTCACTACCCAAGAAGTTTGCAAGGAGACCACTAAGCTCACTCCAACCTCGCGTATCACATACTGATAATGAAGCTCTATCAGCTCTATCCCCCATGAAATAAAAACAATCACCACTCAAGATATATACAGTAACCCTCTGACGGTAATAATCTATGACAACCCGATAAGATGACAACCAATCCATACCTAATATAGCATCGAAACCCAACATATCAATCAATACAAATACAAAAAGAAGTCGGCGATCAGCAACCTCTAACTCACAACCCTGATACCCCTATTCCAAAACAATCTCACCACCAACAGGTGACTTTACACAGAGTGGGGATGCTAACTGAGCCAATTCTAATCCCAATGTTGATACAAATGCAGACGAAATAAAAGAATGGGATGTACCCGTATCAATCAACACATTGGCAATAGAATTGCATAACAAGAAAGTACCTCTCACTATCGAAGGCTTTGGTACTAAATCTGGCGTGGTAACAACATACACACGCCTCGTAGGTCTCTGTTCTATCTGCTCACCCCTTAGAGCATAATTTTGTTACACGGACTGAGCCGAAGAGGCTCCCTGATTGGTCCTCGAGGCCTGAGCTGACTGTGCCGACTAATGGCTCTATGTCTGTCTCTGGGCAAACACTCCAGATATGCCACTCGATTGAGGGCAAAACCTCCTCACATGCCCCACCTACCCACACTGATAGCAAGTAGGTGGATGTCCTCTCCCTTGACTCTGGCTCTAAGAATGAGTCGTCGATGGTGTAGACTGCTGCCCTCCTCCCTTCTTCGGGCAAACTATAGATTTGTGACCTAGCTAGCCACACTTGAAACATGTAATCCCTTCCTGCCCACCTTTCCCTGACCCAAAACTTGGTACAAGAAAAGTGGACCTAGACTGAGCTCCCTAGGACTGCTGTGGAGTGGAACCCCTCTGCCTCTTATTATCCTGGCTCTCCTCTTGAATCTCCAGACTCCTCCTAGAGCCCCTTATCTGTTCCTTCTCTGCCTGAACCACGGTTTCTAGATGAGCTACTTCCTCCATAAGGCGTCCGTAGTCACTAATTATTGACCCAGCTACTTTGAAAAGAAGCTCGGTCCTCAACCTCTTCTCGAACTCGATACAAGGACATTCCTTCGTCGCCACAAGCTCCAGTGCAAATCTAGAGAGGTTAGTGAAAGCTACCTCAAACTCGGCTATAGGTAAGCTAAGCTACTTGAGCTTCAAAAACTGATTCCTCAACTCCTCCTGAGCAGTGGGAGGGAAGAACTTGTCACGTCCCAAACTCGCCCCTAAAAGTTTGGGCATGACCTATTCAGAACTGGACACTTAACCTGATATACAAAATATATGGGGCTTGAACGGAAGCATTTACCAACATAAAGTAATATAAATAAAAGAATTACATCCATTGAGCGACCACTATCATGCCAGGATCATAAACAGAACATAAGACGGATAAACATACAGTGACGTGCATAGAGAATTTAGCTATGTACATATATATAGACAGACCCAGCCCTCAAGATTGGGCGTATAACAAAACATTGAAAGGTAAAGGGATGATAGACACTTCAACCTTAAACAGACAATCCGGGTACAAAACCAAAAGCTTAGCAAACCCCATAAAATGAGCTGCCTTTATATACGTGCCTGGACCCTCTGAGGTTGACAAAAGACGTATGGATGCCATGGGTTAAGATTGACCTCCAAGTGGAGTGCCTACAGAAACAAACATAACATAAAGTGAGCCAAGCTCAGTGAATAGTAGTACGTAACAATTTAACATTTAACTTGAATTACAATGTACATGTATAAGGGCAGAGGACATATAGTTAATTTTATTCTGTAATTATTTCCAGAATGGTCTTAGGCCTAAACTCAACAGAATGGCTTTAAGTTCTTGAACAGAGTGGCATTAAGTGGCATTAAGCCCTTAAACAGAATGGCATTAAGCCCTTTTCATGCATATATGAACTCAAGAGGTGGCTCGCACGGATTCTAGAGGTGACTCGCCTGACATCACTTAGTTCTGTGCAGCACTTTGTTTCATACTAACAAATCATACAGAATGGCCATAGGCCCAGATGTCACAGATTGGCCATAGGCCTCACATAGGTCACAGAACGGCTATAGGCCTCATAACTGTCACAGGACGGCCATAGGCCTCATAACTTTTACAGAACGGCCATAGGCCTCAGTTCACATATGTATGGACTCAAGAGGTGGCTCGTACGGATTCTAGAGGTGACTCACACTGTAGCACTTAGTTTCGTACAACACTTTGTTCCATAATAGAAATCATCAGAGCAGACTTTTCAGAGTCATACAAAGTTTCAAGGTCATATGAAAGTACACACATTCTATCCATCACTTACATGAGTTAACATAGTTAATTTAAGTTTAATAGAACGTAGCTGAGAATTATTAGCAAAAGGTAAGCACATTTACAGATTGAATGATTCCAGAGATACATAGATACCGTAGTTCCATAATGCACATACGTTCCATTTGTTCGTCATGAATAAATATAGCTATCTCGCAGATAACAGAATGTTAGTATTCATTATCAACAGTAAACAAAACATATTGTTTAATAATGCTTTTAGATTTTCCCATGGTTTATCATAAGTTGACATAGTTGTCCCATAACAACGGAACAATAATGTTAACGATGAACAAAAAGTAAATGCATCATTACATTGATAGGGGTAGAACCATTCACAATTTCTTCCCGTTAACCAATTCTACAAGATTAATAGTTCGTATGCATAAGTTCACATCGATTTCTAATGAACATAAATATTGACATAAGTACCTGAAGTACAGAGCATTAATAGCCAGAACTATTTATGGTAAGTAAATGTACGATTGTTGTACTACTACTCACAGTGTGGGGGCGGAGTGTTAGTCCTTCCCGGAATGTGCCCTTGTAGACGCGCTGTAGACACCCCATTTTTGACCGTCCTCAAGACTTGGACGTCACCGTTTGAACACTCGGTGATTATCCATGTTTGTGTTCGTCTCGAGTTCCCGGAGGTCTTGACAGCGCGCCTCGCCTCAGGACCTCTCGACTTGACTGCTTCGTGTTCGGTTTTGGCACCAAACACCTGTGTTTTTGCCTTGAAGGGCAGGGAATGGCTTTTTGGCCATCCTCACACCTCATCGGCCCTCCCCTATCATCACCGGCTGCACATGTTTGCCACCGGCCATTGTTTCTTAAAAATAATGGCCGGTCGGCATTATGTTTAGCCGACCGGCACTTTATTGTGCCGATGACCTATTTGGTTGGCCGAGACCTCTTCTTGAGGGGAGTTTGAACCTTTTGAACCCCCCTGTTTTAGCTTCTTGAGGAAGCTTGACCCTTTTGAACCCTTGGTTCTAAGCTTCTTGAGGAAGCTTGAACCTTTTGAACCTTGGTTCTAGCTTCTCCAAGAAGCTTGGCCTTTTTAGCTTCTCCAAGAAGCTTGGCCTCTTTAGCTTTTTAGAGAAGCTTACACCTTTCTAGCTTCCAAGAGAAGCTTGCACCTCTTGAACCTTTTGCCTAGCTTCTCCAAGAAGCTTGGCTCTTTTGTCTAGCTTCTCCAAGAAGCTTGGCCTTCTTGGCCCCTTTTGCTTAGCTTCCCTTGGAAGCTTGCCCCCTTTGACCCTTTTTTGTGTTAGCTTCTCTAAGAAGCTTAGCACCTTGTCTTGCTCTATATATAGAGAGCCTCTCCACCATTTTCCAGGGTTAGAAAAAATCTGATATATAGAATATATATCACTCTCTCTCTATATCTCCCTCTCTCTCTACAATTGGGTATCTTAGAGGGTTCAAAAGGGCCTTGTTCTTGGCCCTTTGCACACCACCTCATAGCCTAATCCTTCCACCATCAACCCAAGGTTCTTGGAAGGTCTTGAGAGAGGTTAAGGAGCTGGTTTTTGGTCCAAGAAGTGGCTGGTCTCGAAATTAGTCTTCAAGGATTCTGCAGGAATTGGTTGCCGACCGGCAATAAAGAGTGCCGACCGGCAATGTATTGGTGGCCGACAACCTCATAATCAGCCGACAGACATTTTACGTGGCCGGTGGCCATTTCATCTAGCCGATGATGTGAAGCAATGTGCATAGAAGGTATTCTGGGACTTTGGCAGTCTTTGGAAGGGCAAGACAGTGAAAACAGAGGCAAACTTGTGCATGGCGTTGGATTTTCGAGCAAAGCCGAGCATGCATGCATTCATTCCTCTTCCCGAGGCCTTTTACTGCTTTCCATAGCTTAATTAATTTATTAATTAATTAAGGGCTTGTAATATTTAATTAGCTTGTAGGTTAATTAAATTGTATATTCTTTTGGTCCCTCCGGGCGAGGGCGAATTTGTAATAAGTGTGGGTGAGTGTGTGTATGTCTTCCAACCCCCGCTTCTTTCTTCCCTTTTATTTACCTGCTTATGATGGTAGATTAGGGCATATTTATTTTAGCATACCTTATACAATGCATGCGTGCATCCATGCATTTGTTTACATACACCGGGCTCGGTATATCATGCTAACTGCATTGTATTTCAATTCCAAGTTGAGTACTTGTTAGTTGAAACATTTCACATGCCATCTTTAGGATAGCCGAGCCTATTCTAGCTGCATCCTGCATGTGTTGCATTAGTCATCTTAAACATGAACTAGGATCATACATTTGATTACTAACTGGTTTCTGTTTTGGCACGGAGTACTAGGTAAGCTTTTATGCTTTAGCATATCGCATGCGTGTGAATGTTGCCATAATAGCATGATTACCATGAGGCTAGCTGCTTATGTGATATAACTGCTTGAATGCCTGTGGATGGAGGTCAAATTACCTAAATTGGAATAATGCATTAAAACTGTGAGTTTTAAGCCCACTGGATAGTGGCAAAATCATCTTTTCCAAAAGCCCATTTAAGGGTGGCAAAATCTGCATTTTAGCCTACTTGCGAGTAGCAAACCATTTTCAAAACGAACATGTAGTGTTTTGTTCCAATTTAGGCGATTTGGTCTATACTTGTTTGCTGTGCGCATAACATAGTAATTCTAGGCTAATAACCGGAACACGAACACATAATGTTTTCAAAATCGAATATCATGGTTAGTAGAGGCCGGTCTTCGGACCGGGCGAAAGGGGGTGCTCATAGCTGACCTTCCCCGATCGTACCCAAGCTCCCGAGCCAAGACAACTTTGGTGATGACGGACACGTGGCCTTTGGCACCGAGTCAGGGTTCCCTAAATTTCCCCATTTTAAAAAATATTTAGGTGGCGACTCTGTATCTGGCAAAGCAGTCCATGTTTGGCACTTCTTTCAAAAATCTGTTTTCTTAAAACGATTTGCCAGATTTGGACTCTTTGGTTCAGATTTAGAACCGTGACAATTTGAGTCCGAACTGTAGTAAGCCCAATATGAACGGAACGGGGAGTCATCCTCCCGGATGCGTTCGGGGACGTCTACAGTTTCTGGCGACTCTGCTGGGGATTTTAGAGAGCTTGACTCGAACTCGTGATATCCTGTTTTGACTACACTTATGTGTTTCTTTGCATTGCATGTGCATTGGTGCGCCTAGGACACCGTGTTGGCCATCTGCTATTCCTGAGCAGTTTGCTGGAGGCTTGTCTTGTCATGGCATGACCATAAGGCTGACCGGTTGCGGGCTCTGCCAGTATGGGAACACAAACCCTGGTTTTACCGGGGCACCCTTTTTGACCATTCGACCTAGTGCATATCGAAATCCGTAGTGACCATTCCAAGCTAGGACAGGTTGCTCACCCGATCATAGGTTGTTTGAAACCGCTGTGTGCGTAGTGAAGCCCTAGCTCCTGACGAAAATAGGACAGGGAAACCCTACCCCAACATAGGGGTGTATTGGCTCTCATTTACTTGCTATGTGCTTTTAGAGTGTATCTCTACAGGGAATGCATATACCAGTTTGCGAGTCTGGGTATCCGGCCTGCGGGCACCAGTATTAGTATTTTTGAGAATCAGTTATATCTGCGGGTATCAGATTCAGATTTGGGGCAGTGATTTCGGGGAACAGTGATCAGTAATAGAACACAGTCGTTCAACTCTACTCGTATCTATTTTGGTAAAGTTGAGCTGAGATGCTGTCTGTTTTCCCTTTTGCTAGGTAGTCTTGGAACCATAGCTTCAGAAGGGTCTGATATACCCCGGGTACTCTAGACCTGTGTTGTTATGTGATCAGGGGATGAACCACTTGCTGTCGGTGCTCAGTTTACTTCAGATGTGATGGATGACACACACTATTTTGAGCATTTGTGAATGCTGTTTATCCTACCTTCTGACTTGGGTATTGCGTCTGCCTTGTTGTATCGAGTCAGCCATGTTGAGTCTGTCTTGTTGTATCGAGTCAGTCCTGTTGAGTCTGTCTCGTTATATCGAGTCATCCCTGTTGAGTCTGTCTCGTTGTATCGAGTCACCCCTGTTGAGTTTGTCTCGTTATATCGAGTCACCCCTGTTGAGTCTGCCTCATTGTATCAAGTCAACCCTGTTGAGTCTGTCTCGTTGTATCGAGTCAGTTCTGTTTTGTTAGAGTCAGGTGATTCCGGGGGCGTTACCTCAGGCATCACCATTTTGCTTTGTGCTTGTCTTTTCATTTTGTTTTGAGTCTGTTTCTGCCTGGAGCCAGTAACACCAACAAATTTGAATGAACAGCAGTGATTTTCACACTCTTGTGTTTGCTTCTGCCATGTGCTAGTTGTGCCGGGATTTGAATGAAATGGCAGTGCATTCCACCTGCTCTCTTGTGCCTTGAAGTCATTGTAATGACCTGAGTTTCTCAAAACTTTTTCGAACACTGCGGTGAAAACGAAGAGGAAGGAATTCCTCGGGGTTTGCAAAACTTTGATCAACTGAGAGAAAGAGAGGCGTATTAAGCCCTTAATGAATGAAATCATGCTTGTTAGTGTGAGTACTGAGAGGGACCCTAGCTTTGATCCAGATTGGTCCTACACTGTCTTCAGCGCGAGCGATTTGTCGCTTTCTTAAAAACTTTCAAAAAATGTTTTGTGCGGTCCTGCGAAGACATGTATGGAATCGCTCTTGAGATTGTGCAGCTTAGGATCGCTCTCAGCCTCGAGACTTGAGTCCTTGCCTCCAAACCTTGAACTCGCATTCAGAATGTTCCAAGGTCAATCACAATATAAGGCCTGTGTGGCCAGATTTGAAGCAGCCCTTGAACAAGAGGCACCAAAGTCAGATTAGGAAGGTCAGACCTCATCAGAAGAAGCTTGCGAAGCTAGAACGGAAACACCCCTCGAACTAGGGGCGAAAATGTCCGATGTGCTCGAAGAGCCGAAGATGGATCCTTCTGCAAATCGATACAACAGCCACTCTCTTGGATACAGATGGCTTCAATCTCAAAAACCATTTAGCATGGACTTGTTACACTTTTACCCTTTGAGAGGCTCGCTGGGCCGAAAACCCAGAAGGGCGACCCAGGCAAAAGTTAGAGCGAAAAAAAAAATATACAAAAGGAAAGAAAAAATACAGAAAAAAAGAAGAACAAAGGAAGAAGAAAAAGAAGCTCGCAAGGTCGAAAACCCGCATCGGGTGCCTTGGCAAAAGTTAGAGCCTAAAAGAAAAAGAAAAAAAAAGAGAAAAAATGAAAAAGAAAGAAAAGAAAGAAGAACAAAGCTCGCAAGGTCGAAAACCTGCAATAGGCGCCTTGGCAAAATTTAGAGCATAAAATGAGAGGTTAAATACCCGAGTGTACCTTAACCTGAACTACGTAAGGCTTGATTCCCTTGTTTGGGATACGTAGGCAACTTCACTTTGAAGTCCAGCCACAAACACTTCAAATTCAATTGTGTCCATGTAATGGTTTTGACCATCCTTGCCTTCTCTGTATCCGAGATTTCGGTTGTAATCATTGCTCTGAGGACTGATCACAATGCGCCGCGGTGCCATTCACACAAGGGGCAACTTTCCGTTGCCATTCAATGCGCTGCGGTGCCATTCAAACAAGGGGCAACTTTCCGTTGCCATTCAATGCGCTGCGGTGCCATTCAAACAAGGGGTAGCTTTCCGTTGCCATTCAATGCGCCGTGGTGCCATTCAAACAAGGGGCAACTTTCCGTTGCCATGCAGCTCCCCTCAAGCAAGGGGCAATTCTTCTTCGAATCTGAGGTTGCGCATCTCGAGAGTGGGTTCTACGCTCGTTGAGCAGTGACCGTTTGCAAAAACAGTTTTTGGAAATTTTTACTGAGGTTGACTGATTTTCTCTCGAAAATCATTCCATATTTTCTAAAACTGGACCATTTCTTGGACCCAAAAAAGGAAAATTTTCAGTGCTCACAACCTAACTTGCATGATTTTCAAAATCAAAAAGTTGAATAAGCACGTTAATCTAACTCTCGTTTTGGTCAAAATTGTTTTAGTAGAAAGCCAAAAACAAAAAATGATCAAAATGATGAACTAGGGGCATAGTTGAGTCAGGTGTTCTGTCTTTTCCCTATTATCAACATACTTGCCGAGAAGGGCACTCTACCTGCCAGAAAGGGCACAACTGAAGTCAACAACAAAAGGGCAGAAAGCTCTCTCATCCTCCGAGCAACGAGGTATCAAGCCAAGTGCGAAGCACGAACTGGAATGGATCAGGATGTTCCACTTCCTCATCTGGACAGATCTAACCACATCCAAACTCCCTAGCAGAGCATCATCAACCAATGTCAACTACAGATTTTCTACACACCCAGTTGTGGCGCAACCCCTCTGTGGGAAAGTTCACTGCTGTGTGCAGAAGAAAAAGAATCTAGCAGAATGCTAGGGGCAAGAGCCCGCAACTTCTTGTCTATCCACCAACCACTCTGGGGAGGGATGAAAAATGAGAGATTGAAGAATAGAGAGATGTGCGCTGAGAGAAAAAGTGAGGAAAATGGCTTTTTCAGAAAAACAGAGCTTGAGGGCCGAGTGATGTGAGAATCACAAATGAGAAAGGGTAGGAAATAATACCCGGTAAAACAGGCTCCCTGTGCACATTTGAGTCTTGTGTTTTGTTTTGTCTGTCTTGATTCTTGTTTTGAGTCGTTTCGAGTGTCAATAGATGTGTTTAGGTTGTTTACCTTTTTGTTTTCCATTGTTGAGTCGTGGTGTGCTATGTTCAGTCGTAGGCTTAATACCCAGTCGAGAACTTATTCTCACCGTCAATTTCAAAAAAATCATCTTGTGCTCAGAGTGTTGTGCCATTCTCCACATTTGTGCAAAACAATATTTGTTCTTTCATAAAACCGCAGGGTTCAACCCAGGTCATGCGAACAGCAAAACCAGGACCTATCTGAAGCTATATTGGTTCCAGACTGCAAAGCAAAAGAAAAGAGGGAAAATTTGGAGCATCTGAGTTTGTTTCAACTTCTGCAAATTTCGAGATTGTATTTCGGATGTACCTCTTCAAGTCTTGCCAATGAGGTGCTTTCTAAAGTGCCGCTTTGTCCTTTTATTGCTTTCCTTAAGCATCATGCATTGTAATGCATTGTACCTATCAAGTTTCTTCCTCATTCATGCACGATATTGTATGTACGGTTTATTCAAAGAAGTTCCGTTTAAGATCATTCATTTAGTGTATCAATCACACTTTATTCACTCGGTGTATCTAACACACCTTATTTGCCTTAGTGTATCAATCACACTTCATTCACTTAGTGTATCAATCACACTTCATTCACTCGGTGTATCTAACACACCTTATTTGCCTTAGTGTATCAATCACACTTCATTCACTTAGTGTATCAATCACACTTCATTCACTCAGTGTATCTAACACACCTTATTTGCCTTAGTGTATCAATTACACTTCATTCACTTAGTGTATCAATCACACTTCATTCACTCGGTGTATCTAACACACCTTATTTGCCTTAGTGTATCAATTACACTTTATTCACTTAGTGTATCAATCACACTTCATTCACTCGGTGTATCTAACACACCTTATTTGCCTTAGTGTATCAATTACACTTCATTCACTTAGTGTATCAATCACACTTCATTCACTCAGTGTATCTGACACACTTTATTTGCCTTAGGGTATCAATCACACTTCATTCACTTTGTGTATCTATCACACCATTCTTCTCTTCATATCACATGTTTACTTTAGTGTATCCATCACACCTCATTCACTCTGTTTGCCTCATGTATCTGTCACATGTTTATTTAGTGTATCAATCACGCTCTCTTCACTCAGTGTATCTACCACCCACATTTTCATTTTGTGTATCTATCACGCGCATATTCACTTTTGTGTATCTATTACACTCTCACCCAGTGTATCTACCACGCACATATTCACTCTTGTGTATCTATCACACACCTTCTCATTTTCTGTATCTATCACACTTCATTCATTTAGTGTTTCAATCACACTTCATTCACTTAGTACATCAATTACGTTTCATTCATTTTGTGTATCTATCACACACATTCTCACTTTTGTGTATCTATCACACACATCCTCATTTTGTGTATCTATCACGCACATATTCATCTTTCTGTATCTATCACACACATTCTCATTTTGTGTATCCATCACACATTTTATTTACTTTAGTGTATCCATCACACACTTCATTTACTTTAGTGTATCCATCACACACGTCATTTACTTTAGTGTATCCATCACACTTCATTATCTTTAGTATATCAATCATACTTGTTCACTAAGTGCATCTATCACACTTCGTGTTCACTTTTAGTATATCTATCATACTCTTGTTCACTAAGTGCATCTATCACACTTCGTGTTCACCTTTAGTATATCCATCATACTTGTTCACTAAGTGCATCTATCACACTTTGTGTTCACCTTTAGTATATCCATCATACTTGTTCACTAAGTGCATCTGTCACACTTCGTGTTCACCCTTAGTATATCTATCATACTTGTTCACTAAGTGCATCTATCACACTTTGTGTTCACTTTTAGTATATCGATCATACTTGTTCACTAAGTGCATCTATCACACTTTGTGTTCACCCTTAGTATATCTATCATACTTGTTCACTAAGTGCATCTATCACACTTCGTGTTCACATTCAGTATATCCATCATACTCTGTTCACTAAGTGCATCTATCACACTTCGTGTTCACCTTTAGTATATCCATCATACTTGTTCACTAAGTGCATCTATCACACTTTGTGTTCACCCTTAGTGTATCAATCACACGTCATTCATTTAGTATATCATTCATACTCCTGTTCACTAAGTATATCTATCACACTTCGTGTTCACCTTCAGTATATCCATCATACTTGTTCACTAAGTGCATCTATCACACTTTGTGTTCACCTTTAGTATATCCATCATACTTGTTCACTAAGTGCATCTATCACACTTCGTGTTCACCCTTAGTATATCTATCATACTTGTTCACTAAGTGCATCTATCACACTTTGTGTTCACTTTTAGTATATCGATCATACTTGTTCACTAAGTGCATCTATCACACTTTGCGTTCACCCTTAGTATATCTATCATACTTGTTCACTAAGTGCATCTATCACACTTCGTGTTCACATTCAGTATATCCATCATACTCTGTTCACTAAGTGCATCTATCACACTTCGTGTTCACCTTTAGTATATCCATCATACTTGTTCACTAAGTGCATCTATCACACTTTGTGTTCACCTTCAGTATATCAATCACACTTGTTCACTTAGTGCATCTATCACACTTTGTGTTTGCCTTTTGTGTATCTATCACGCTTTGCTCACTTCATTCATCTTGTGTATCCATCACACTTTGCTTCATACAGTGTATCCATCACACACTTTTACTTTGTGTATCAATCACACGCTCGCTTTGTGTATCAATCACACACTTTTACTTTGTGTATCAATCACACACTTTCGCTTTGTGTATCAATCACACACTTTTACTTTGTGTATCAATCACACGCTCGTTTTGTGTATCAATCACACACTTTCGCTTTGTGTATCAATCACACACTTTCTCTTTGTGCATCTATCACACTATGCTCATCTTGTGTATCCATCACACTGCGCTCACCTTGTGTATCCATCACGTTTTTCTTTATATAGTGTATCCATCACACTCGCTTCACTTTGTGTATCTACCACACACGTTCACTTTTTGTATCTATCACATGCCCCCTTTGTGTATCCACCACACACATTTGCTTAGTATATCTATCACATATTTGCTTAGTGTATCCATCACACTCGTTTTGCTTTGTGTATCTGTCACACTTTGCTTCACTTAGTGTATCAACCACACTTTATTCATATAGTGTATCCATCACACTCTCTTCACTTTTGTGTATCCATCACACTGTTTGTCCACTTAGTGTATCTATCACACTTTGTTCGCTTTTGTGTATCTAACGCACATGTTCGTAAGAATTGCATAATTCTCTTACATCCTTTCTGCATTGTAGTGTAGTTTGGTGTATGCTAGCTTAAAACTGTTGCATTGTTGTGCTTCGTTACAGCTTTCTTTGCATGATCATAAGTTATGATCGGCTTCTTGCATTTTCAGTTGCATTTTGCCCCTGCCTTCGGGCGCATACCTTGTTTGTCTTGCATGTTTGTCCAAGTCTTCGGCCTTGTCAAAAATGGGTCGTCTCTGGGCTTTGACATTCACTCCCGTCATTGTTATGACTTCCGAGTTCTGTCAAAGAGGGGCAACTGTAGACACCCCATTTTTGACCGTCCTCAAGACTTGGACGTCACCGTTTGAACACTCGGTGATTATCCATGTTTGTGTTCGTCTCGAGTTCCCGGAGGTCTTGGCAGCGCGCCTCGCCTCAGGACCTCTCGACTTGACTGCTTCGTGTTCGGTTTTGGCACCAAACACCTGTGTTTTTGCCTTGAAGGGCAGGGAATGGCTTTTTGGCCATCCTCACACCTCATCGGCCCTCTCTGTCATCACCGGCTGCACATGTTTGCCACCGGCCATTGTTTCTTAAAAATAATGGCCGGTCGGCATTATGTTTAGCCGACCGGCACTTTATTGTGCCGATGACCTATTTGGTTGGCCGAGACCTCTTCTTGAGGGGAGTTTGAACCTTTTGAACCCCCCTGTTTTAGCTTCTTGAGGAAGCTTGACCCTTTTGAACCCTTGGTTCTAAGCTTCTTGAGGAAGCTTGAACCTTTTGAACCTTGGTTCTAGCTTCTCCAAGAAGCTTGACCCTTTTTAGCTTCTCCAAGAAGCTTGGCCTTTTTAGCTTCTCCAAGAAGCTTGGTCTCTTTAGTTTCTTAGAGAAGCTTACACCTTTCTAGCTTCCAAGAGAAGCTTGCACCTCTTGAACCTTTTGCCTAGCTTCTCCAAGAAGCTTGGCTCTTTTGTCTAGCTTCTCCAAGAAGCTTGGCCTTTTGGCCCCTTTTGCTTAGCTTCCTTGGAAGCTTGCCCCCTTTGACCCTTTTTTGTGTTAGCTTCTCTAAGAAGCTTAGCACCTTGTCTTGCTCTATATATAGAGAGCCTCTCCACCATTTTCCAGGGTTAGAAAAAATCTGATATATAGAATATATATCACTCTCTCTCTATATCCCTCTCTCTCTACATTTGGGTGTCTTAGAGGGTTCAAAAGGGCCTTGTTCTTGGCCCTTTGCACACCACCTCATAGCCTAATCCTTCCACCATCAACCCAAGGTTCTTGGAAGGTCTTGAGAGAGGTTAAGGAGTTGGTTTTTGGTCCAAGAAGTGGCTGGTCTCGAAATTAGTCTTCAAGGATTCTGCAGGAATTGTTGCCGACCGGCAGTAAAGAGTGCCAACCGGCAATGTATTGGTGGCCGACAACCTCATAATCAGCCGACAAACATTTTACGTGGCCGGTGGCCATTTCATCCAGCCGATGATGTGAAGCATGTGCATAGAAGGTATTATGGGACTTTGGCAGTCTTTGGAAGGGCAAGACAGTGAAAACAGAGGCAAACTTGTGCATGGCGTTGGATTTCCGAGCAAAGCCGAGCATGCATGCATTCATTCCTCTTCCCGAGGCCTTTTACTGCTTTCCATAGCTTAGTTAATTTATTAATTAATTAAGGGCTTGTAATATTTAATTAGCTTGTAGGTTAATTAAATTGTATATTCTTTTGGTCCCTCCGGGCGAGGGCGAATTTGTAATAAGTGTGGGTGAGTATGTGTATGTCTTCCAACCCCCGCTTCTTTCTTCCCTTTTATTTACCTGCTTATGATGGTAGATTAGGGCATATTTATTTTAGCATACCTTATACAATGCATGCGTGCATCCATGCATTTGTTTACATGCACCGGGCTCGGTACATCATGCTAATTGCATTGTATTTCAATTCCAAGTTGAGTACTTGTTAGTTGAAACATTTCACATGCCATCTTTAGGATAGCCGAGCCTATTCTAGCTGCATCCTGCATGTGTTGCATTAGCCATCTTAAACATGAACTAGGATCATACATTTGATTACTAACTGGTTTCTATTTTGGCATGGAGTACTAGGTAAGCTTTTATGCTTTAGCATATCGCATGCGTGTGAATGTTGCCATAATAGCATGATTACCATGAGGCTAGCTGCTTATGTGATATAACTGCTTGAATGCCTGTGGATGGAGGTCAAATTACCTAATTGGAATAATGCATTAAAACTGTGAGTTTTAAGCCCACTGGATAGTGGCAAAATCATCTTTTCCAAAAGCCCATTTAAGGGTGGCAAAATCTGCATTTTAGCCTACTTGCGAGTAGCAAACCATTTTCAAAACGAATATGTAGTGTTTTGTTCCAATTTAGGAGATTTGGTCTATACTTGTTTGCTGTGCGCATAACATAGTAATTCTAGGCTAATAACCGGAACACGAACACATAATGTTTTCAAAATCGGATATCATGGTTAGTAGAGGCCGGTCTTCGGACCGGGCGAAAGGGGGTGCTCATAGCTGACCTTCCCCGATCGTACCCAAGCTCCCGAGCCAAGACAACTTTGGTGATGACGGACACGTGGCCTTTGGCACCGAGTCAGGGTTCCCTAAATTTGCCCATTTTAAAAAATATTTAGGTGGCGACTCTGTATCTGGCAAAGCAGTCCATGTTTGGCACTTCTTTCAAAAATCTGTTTTCTCAAAACGATTTGCCAAATTTGGACTCTTTGGTTCAAATTTAGAACCGTGACAATTCGAGTCCAAACTGTAGTAAGCCCAATATGAACGGAACGGGGAGTCATCCTCCTGGATGCGTTCGGGGACGTCTACACGCGCCCTTGGGCCTCATGCTACAGTTCGGACTCGATTTGTCACGGTTCTTAATCTGAATCAAAGAGTCCAAATCCGGCAAATCGTTTTTGAAAACAGATTTTTTGAAAGAAGTTCCAAACATGGACTGCTTTGCCAGATACAGAGTCGCCACCTAAATATTTTTTAATGGGGGAATTTAGGAAACCCTGACTCAGTGCCGAAGGCCACGTGTCCGTCATCACCAAAGTTGCCTCGGCTCGGGAACTTGGGTACGATCGGGGAAGGTCAGCTATGAGCACCCCCTCTCACCCGATCCGAAGATCGGCCTCTACTAACCATGATATCCTGTTTTGAAAACGCTATGTGTTCTTATTCCGATTAATTAGCTAGAATTACTATGGAATGCGCACAGCAAAACAAGTATAGACTAGATCGCCTAATTTGGAACAAAGCATTGCATATCCGTTTGTTTTGGAAATGTTTTGAAATTTGCTACTCGCAAGTAGGCTAAAATACGGATTTCAATGAGTTGTTCCAACTCAAACAATCCAACCTTCACCCACAGGCATTCAGGCAGTTTATCACATAAGCATATAGCCACATGGTAAGCATGTTGTCATGTTAACATTCACACTCATGCGAGATGCTAAAGCATAAAACTTACATCGTATTCCGAGCCAAAACAAAGGACATATTAGCAATCATGCCTGATCCAAGTCCATGTTTAAATGCCTAATGCAACGCATACGGAATGTCACTAGAGTAGGCTCGGCTAGTCTATGAATGACATGTGAAAATGCACAAGTAGCATGTATTCAAGTTAGATTTGAAAATACTTATGCAGTTAGTATGATGCGCCGAGCCCGGTGCATGCAATACTGATGAATGATGCACGCATGCATAGCATAAGGTATGCTAAAGTAAACATGTCCTAATACTAACCATCAAAGTAGGTAAGTAAAAAGGGAGAAAGAAGTGGGGGTTGGAAGACATGCACACACGCATGCACACTTATTACAATTGTGCCCTTGCTCGGAGGGTTCGAAAGAATAATACGGCCACCTAATTAACTAACTCACAGGCTAATTAATTATTACAGAACCAAATGAATAACTAGCTACAACTAATTATTAAACAACTAATTAATTAACAAATTAATTAAATGATTAATGAATGACAACAAGCAAGTAGGGAAAGCAGTAAACGGTGCTATTCCAGCTCTGTTTGAAGAAGGGAGGCATGCATGCTTGCTTTGGTTCTTCGCCTCGAAACACCTTCCGGTTGCTCTTTAGAGGCTCTGTTTGCAGGGTGTCTTCCAGTGCTTGTTGCTGAAACTTACCAAAACACTGCAGGGGGAGTCACCAGTGGCCTGCCGGCCATGAGAGAAGTACTGCCGGCCAAAAACAGAGCACTGCCGGCCAAGGGTGGCACACTGCCGGCCACTGGTGTGCTGTGACACCAAACTGCAACAAAGCACAAAATAGAGAAAAGGGAGGGTTTCCCAAGGATATGTACGCACCATGGCACTCCAAATCACCTCAAAACATCAAGGGAGAGGCCTAGTCGGACTCACGACCATCAATCACGCATGCCGATGCATGATGGCCAAAGATTCGACTTGTGCAAATCAATATGAAAATGAATGCACAAATAAAGCAAGTAAAGCCTAGAACTCTATCATGAATCATCAAGAGCTTCAGCGACCGAGAATTGAGACGCGTTCCATCACTTGAAGTATGAAACGCCCCTCGTTCCTCGTGCTTGGATTAACACTTAATCCAAACAATGCGATACATAAGCATGGCAAAGATGCGATATGACCTAAGTGTGCAAACATGCAACTAACCCAAGCATGCAACAAGCATACAAGCATGATGTGAGGCAACAACCCTGGACAACATGACAACATGCAATATGAACATGTGAGCAAGCAAGGTATGCGAAGCTAAACAAGTATGCAACAACATACCAAATGAAACAAGCATGCGACAACATGGTAAGATGGGCTTACACCAAAGATGGACGGCTCTCAACTAGGTCCAAATCAGTAGCCAAAGTGATGGATTAAGTCACACAACATACTCAAGCATGCAAAATGCGAGAGGTTCAACAAAGGGGGCCTAAAAGGGCAACTCTCAAAAGTGCCTAAGAGGTGACAAATGTGCAAGTGTAACAACACTATATGCACTGAAATGAGATGATAAATGATGCGAAATCATTTAAATAGCTCAAGGATAACATGCATGAATCACCGAACACGAAGCTTGCAAGGCCAATTACACTACAGCTATACGAAGCATGAAGGATATGGCAAGGGCAACCCAAAATAGTCCTAGTACGTACTGATATGAGACTAAAACATGCATGGAAGTAGCCAAAGCAAGCTAGCATACAATGCTAAAACAGAGAACATGCAAGGCTACAAAAGAGGCAATGCACTACACCTATGAGAACCAATCATGGCATGACTTGGACAACCAAGAACAGAGTTACATCATGGTATATTAGGACCCAAAATGTACTGAAATGATAGGCTAAATGGCATGCACAAAAGTCCATTTTTGAGGCATAAAGCACAAGCTATACAAAGCATTCAAGGCATGTCAAATGCAAGTGTATGAAAACATTTCACGGACTGAAATAGCATGTGGAATGAGGGCAAGGCATGCAAACATCACATGTATGACATGATAGAGGCCTCAAAACCCAAGACTAGCCTAAGCATTTACACTATAGCTATACAAAGCATGAGTGATATGGCCATGGAAGCCTAAAACAGTCCTAGAACACTTCAAAATAAGTATAAAATCAAGTTTAAGCAAGCAAAGCCACAATATGCTAGTATGATGAATCAAAACATCATGCACAAAAGGCTAGTAAACAAGATTTGTTCTATACCTATATGAAGCATGCAAAGGATGATCAAACCAACTATGTATAGGGTCATAACATGCCAAATGATGACCAAATACATGCTGAAATGTAAACCAAACAAGCTAAAATGACATGGCATGGCATGGAGCATATGAAGCTAGTTTAGGGGATTTACATTACAAGTGCATCATGCAAGCATGGAGTAACAAAACCAACCCAAAACAGGTTCATGGCATGGTAAAACATCACCAAAAATGGACTGAAATGGACTCAACAAAGACTATGCACACATGCTACTTTGATGAGCTATGAATGGATTTACACTATACATGCAAGATGCAAGCAAGACATGACCAAACCAGTCTTGGACAGGGTCAAGGTAGGTCCTATAAGTCACAAAAAAGAGGCCTGGACCAACCCCAAAAATGCATAGAGGGATGGTCCTTTGGAAGGCCAAAAATGCAAGCAAAGAGGAATACAAAAAGAGGGGCCTAACCCCTCTGATTTAGGACCTCAAAACCATACCTCTACCACTGAAATACCACTGGATTTCAGTGGTAGGAAGGCCAAACCAAGGCTAGCTCAGAGGCCTCCAAATATGGCTTAAAACAAAGCCAAACAAAGCATGCAAGGGGGCTACACACCACAAACAGCAAAATGACCTTAACCAAACTTAAAAAGCACTTTTTTTCAGTTATAAGCAAAGCCTAAAATAATATGCAAAGAGGTCTAAAGCAAGGTGCATGAAAGTGCAAAAATGGGGGAAATGCTCACCCTTGAAGACCCTCTTTGAAACCAGCAATTTCAGGGGGTGGAAGCTTGCTTTCAGACCTCAAGAATTCCTCCCAAGAAGCTTGATCCAATGGTGGTGGTGTATATCTATGTGTTGTAGTGCAAAAGTGCAAGGAAATCCAACCTTAAGGCACAAAACACATGCAATATAGAGAGAAAGAGAGGTTTTCTCCTTCAAAGCTCCAGAACCTGGTGTAAGGAAGAAGCCTCTTCCTTATATAAAGAAATGAAAAGCCAAAGCTTCTTCAAGAAGCTTTGCAAGGCCTTCATCCCTCCATACACGTGTATGGAGGGGGGCAAACAAAAATCCAGCTGGCTCAAAAGATATGGAGGAAAACCAGCTGAGATAGGGGGGGTGCCGGCCATCAGTAATGGCCGGCAGTGCCACACTGATGGCCGGTAGGTAGGCTTCATCAGTGGCCGGCAGGGTCAAGGCCATGGTTGGCAGTGCCATGCCATGGCCGACAGTGCACCACAGGGTCCACTCTGAAAGGACCTAGTCAAGGTCCAAAAATGGGGCAGAAAGGATACAGGGTCCGGGAAGCTCGAACCGGTGACGTTCCGCCGCGATAGTCGAGTGCTGGGCGAGCAACCGAACCAGTTGTTGGGTGTACCTACAAGCACAACCAAGTCTAGAGGACGGTCAAAAATGGGGTGGCTACAGCCCTGCAGACATACATCACTAAATTAGTTCGTTATTCTTTGTGAAATCATTTCCTGACTCACTTATTTTGAATGAATTTACAGATATCAAAGAGGCATCAAATATAGATTTCAAAAATATCTAAGGGACGAGCACGTAAAACGGAGCAATCCAACTTCTCCAGCATGGGCCGCACGGGCGGCTGTGAGCCCCGCACGTGCGGCAGAAGGGTCCTACACGTGCCTTTTTTTCAGTGTCTTCCGCCCAATTTTCCCCTGTTTTCCGCACGTGCGGCTGTGAGCCCCGCACGTGCGGCGATTCTGCTTATTTGTGCAGTCCGAAATTCAAGCAACCCTCATCTTGGTGAACATATAATAAAGCTCAAAAACAAGTAAACTTAACATAAGCATATGGTTCAATTACATGTAAATAGGGCTCACAAACACATATAAGATGAACTTGAAAGATCTTTACTTCCTTGAAACTTATAAACATAATTCAATTCCATAATAGCTCTCATTTCCTCACACATCTATATATTCATTCATACATGGCTCTTATAATTGAGTTCAAGCATGAAAATTGTAGACATAGGATGTAATTTTCACAAGATAAGTCCATACAACTCTAAATGAATCCAACACAAGAAACAATAACCCAATTAATCACTTAACACATGATTGACCAAATATAGCCCCAACTTCCATAGTATAGAGAAATTCTTACTCAAGTCAAGAAGAGAAGTCATTAAAATGGAGTAACATACCTTGAAGTCAAATCTCCATAACCCTCTCAAAAGTTCCCAACCTTCCTCTTGATGCACTTTTCTTCTTTTGTTCTCACCCTCAGGAGATGTTTTGTATAATGGCTCTAGATCAAATAAGTAAAGAGCATAGATATACATATATATATATCTAAAATGTGGATAAGGACGAAATTTAATCAGTTTAATCGTTCCAAATTGAAATTTTACTGAAAATCATATTATGACTTAAAAATCATGCCGGTCCCAAATGTAAAATCAATTTCAGCTTATCAAGCCTCTAAGGCTCTCAATTTCTGATTCTAACATTAGAATTGTAACAGATACTTCTCACGTTGGGTAGATAGGGATCCATATTCATAAGATTCACTTGATTAAACATAATTTCGCATCAAATTTTACGGTAAGCGTTTAAATGCACAGAATGAGGGACTGAAAAAAAAAATACCAGAGAACATATACGAGAGTCAGGTTATTACAGAACTTATCCTGAAAGGCGTTGACAAAGGCCTCCCAAGTCACCCCAATGCACCCACGTGCATACTTCCACCACTGACCTGTATCCCCCTTCAGTTGGAAGGATGCCAAGGTCACTCTCAACCCATCGTCTTTGATGCCAAGCATCTCAAACGTCTTCACCATCTGTTCTAACCACTCATTCACCTTCAGTGGCTCCTTCGGATCACCCAAAAACTCATCTAGATTAGACCGGAAGAACTCCCTATTCAAGAAAGATGGCCTTGCCTCAGCAACCTGCCCCTAGACTTGATTCTCAACTCTGAGAATGTCCATAGATTCTTGCAAAGCCCAGGCCATTTCACGAGCCAAAGCGCCCATGGCCTGATGATCCACTGGTTTGGCCACATTAGCCTGACCAATCCCTTCTTCCTGCACCGGAATCTCATTTGGTAAAGGCACCTCATGTTGTTTAGGCCTGCCACGACTACCAAGACCATGTCTACGTCCTCGTCCTGACATTCTAATGAAGGTAACACCGAAGACTAGCACATTTACAAATGTGCTAAAGCTAACTCACTTGCGTCCTAATGTGATGGACAACATCTAATTCACTCCACGGAAGGACACAATCACATAAACACATACGAACTTCCTTTCTAGATAATGATCATTCTGTGGCGCTACCAAAGTTCCAATTAGAAATAGTAGTGATCAAGTGCTCTTCTAATAAGACTTTTAGAAACCCGTAGACCGAATCAATATCTTAGAAATTAAATTCCATACCCACTTAGTCACTAAGCATGTTATCACATAGCATACATACAAACAATTATCTCTATCTAGCGAGATAAACCCATTGTGGTAAAAATCATTTCCCACGTACCCAAAGTATTCAAACCCAGTATGCTCTGATACCAAGTTGGCACGCTCTGAAATAAATACAATAACCCATTCACAATATTAATTAAATAACGACAGGAGATGAAATATTTATCTTCCATTAATTCCAATTGCCAATACAAAGGAGCAACATATGCAGTTATACATTCATAAGTCTAACCTTGAATCTATAACATATGTTACATGATAAAAAGTAAAATGAAAGATAAATTATTAAGAGAATGCCTTAAGGGCTTATAACTTTCCAAGTGAGTACTTCGTTACAACAAAATGGGTTTAAATCCCCAATACATTTATAAGCCCTCGACTTGTACAAAATAGATACACAAATAAACAAAATGAAGTCATTGCTCTAAATCCTCCCAAGCTATTGCCTTGGTGGAGGCATATCATCCGCACCTGAAATGCTTTTCCGACATAGGCTGAGCCAAAGCCAAAGCCCAGTAGAAATAATCCAACACAATATGGATATCACGATTGGCCAAAATAAAGTCTCCAGATTCGGAGCCCCTTTTGGTGCATGACACCTTAAGGGCCGATTGAGACTCCGGATTCGAAGCGCCCTTTGTGGATATCACGATTGGCCAAATAAAGTCTCCGGATTAGGAGCCCCTTTTGGTGCATGACACCTTAAGGGCCGATTGAGACCTTCGTAGATATCACAATTGGCCAAAATAAAGTCTCCGGATTCGGAGCCCCTTTTGGTGCATGACACCTTAAGGACTGATGGAGACTCCGGATTCGGAGTGCCCTTCGTGGATATCACGATTGGCCAAAATAAAGTCTCTGGATTCGGAGCCCCTTTTGGTGCATGACACCTTAAGGCCGATTGAGACTCCAGATTCAGAGCGCCCTTCGTGGATATCACGATTGGCCAAAATAAAATCTCCGGATTCGGAGCCCCTTTTGGTGCATGACACCTTAAGGGCCGATTGAGACTCCGGATTCGGAGCGCCCTTCGTGGATATCACGATTGGCCAAAATAAAGTCTCCAGATTCGGAGCCCCTTTTGGTGCATGACACCTTAAGGGCTGATTGAGACTCCGGATTCGGAGCGCCCTTCGTGGACATCGCGATTGGCCAAAATAAAGTCTCCGGATTCAGATCCCCTTTTGGTGCATGACACCTTAAGGGCCGATTGAGACTCCGGATTTGGAGCGCCCTTCGTGGATATCGCGATTGGCCTTTCTGAGGTTTGTATTCGGACCACTTGATTGGCCGAATAAATATTCAATAAGAATCATTCTGAATTCAGACCGGTCAATGCATGTCTAAACATTTACGCTATGCAAAGACAAAACTTGCCAGAAAGATGAAATAATACGATTAATTAAGTACAAAACATTTCAAGACCAAATACAAACGTTGAAAAGAAAAGAAATTCTATTTATTCCGTACAATGTCTATTCATTCGGCACCCTCATCGTCGCTCTTCTCAATTTCGAAATCGGGATAAGGAAAGTGATGGCGATGATACAGGGGCAAGGCCGAATCAATTCCCACGGCTTCGAGAGATCCCTCGGTTTGAAAGGCCTTGATCCAGCCGTGCTTAAATCCACGATTTTTCACATCTACAGACCTCCTCGGCAAGATCCTGTTTGGTCTTCTCTATCCCAACCTTCAGGCCATCCTGAAACCCCTTTTCATAACCCGAGGTCCGTTGGTTCCTCTCTCCGTACCAACAATTTAGATTGATCGGCCGCAACCGACGCGCTCGCTCGAACACTCTTCAGTTCCCAAAGCTCACACTCAGCCTTTTCCACGCGAATCTCTAAACTACGATTCCTTTCGTCCTTTTTCTCGCTCTCACGTCGCGCTTCCCGCAGACGCATGCCAACTTCGTAAGCAGTATATAGTCCTTTCACGGCCCCGTGGATGCCGTCTCGAAATACTTCGAAATCTCGACGTCCGACCATCAATTGTTGGACTTCCGGCGGGAATATCTGTCGAGCGAACTCGACTGCCACATCTGGATCTTTAATGATAGAGTCTGCCTCCGTCATTGGTCTATTCCTCACAGAAACTGCAAAACTCAATGGCCGTGGCGTCGCATCAGGCCCGATTCTCGGTTGACTATCCTTTTGAGGCGATCTGCTTCGATGACTGAGGGGCTATTGTGTCCCGACCCTTGGACGTTCTTCTTTCCGAACGCATAGGCTCGCTACTGCGACTCATTGCGACATCTGATTTAGTCAATCTTCGTCCCTCCCCAGTTGCCTGAATGGAAATAAGTAGGGCCTCTGGCGTGCACCCGCTCCATTTATCCTTCAATGTTTGCAGCTTTCTCGAGGCAACGTCAGCAATCCCAAACGTCAACAGTCGGATGACAATTGTCCAGCCCGCGAGTTAGGCCCATTCGGCTTCCCAAGCTCGCGCCCTGGCTAAGGCAAGGGCAGATTTATTAATCTTAGCGGCCGAGTTTTAAGAGCAACGGCCGATCAATCTGTGCCTTAGCCAGCCCGCGAGTTAGGCCCATTTGGCTTCCCAAGCTCGCGCCCTGGCTAAGGCAAGGGCAGATTTATTAATCTTAGCGGCCGAGTTTTCAAGTGCAAACGGCCGATCAATCTGTGCCTTAGCCAGCCCGCGAGTTAGGCCCATTCGGCTTCCCAAGCTCGCGCCCTGGCTAAGGCAAGGGAGATTTATTAATCTTAGCGGCCGAGTTTTTCAAGTGCAACAGCCGATCAATCTGTGCCTTAGCCAGCCCGCGAGTTAGGCCCATTCGGTTCCCAAGCTCGCGCCCTGGCTAAGGCAAGGGCAGATTTATTAATCTTAGCGGCCGAGTTTATAAGCGCAAACAGTGGATCAATCTGTGCCTTAGCCAGCCCGCGAGTTAGGCCCATTCGGCTTCCCAAGCTCGCGCCCTGGACAAAGGCAAGGGTAGAGTTATTAAGCAGCCGATCTAACCTCAACCGAAAACAATAGCATTCAACAATTTTCCTTAACCAGTTGAGCACAACTCATGAAATTTTTTACATATACTCAAGTTACTAAACAAAACATTTACTCATGACTGTAGCAACAGATGAAAAATACTAAAGTAAAAC
>JAPPVO010000013.1:32574758-32699021 GCA_030407325.1 Camellia japonica
GGGGGGCAACTAAGGCCACAAATGTATGGTACTTATGCATTTGATGGGCCTATAGCAGGTTATTAGGCTATGGCAGAACAGAGAAATAGGCCAATCAATCAAGTAAGGCCTCAGAATATACGAGATCATGCCATGAAACAACTATATTATAAACCTAACATGATGCATCCAAGGCCTAGAGGGCTTGGCCCTCCTTTTCCTTACTTCCAACCAAAAGTCCAAGGAGGGGGACAACAACAATAATACTTAGACCCCCAGATTAATAATAGGCAGCTAATAATGAACATCATACAGGAAATGTATGGTCCAGGTCTGAGAAGGCTAGATAGGCCAATGTTCAGGAGTCCTTACCCTCGATAGGTAAAAACAACCTCCATTCCAAGAAATTATAGGATTCCTGAGTTTACTTTGTTTACAAAGGAAGATGGTAATCAACAATAGAACATATAGGCAGGTTTGTACTCCACTGTAGAGAACCTGGCTATGATGACAATTTAAAATTAAAACTCTTTCCTCATTCTCTGTCTAAAGTGGCATTTACATAGTTTATTAACTTGCCAGAAAATTCTGTTCACACTTGACAACAGAACTGAGCCTGAGGTGACAATGGTAGATTTGTCAAAATTTAAACAAAGGCAACGAGAGAGTGCAGAACAATACATCGACAGGTTTAAGAAAGCAAAAAACAGATGTCATGTGTACATGCTTGAAATAGAAATCATAAGACTAACCCAAAATGGTTTAGATTTTGAGCTTAGGAAAAAGTTTGAAGGCATGATGTTTAGAGACTTATTTGAGTTGTCTTCAAGTGCAACCAGCTATGAGGCCATTCTCAGATAGGAGCAACAGAGAAATGCAACCTCATTAGGGACTTATTACCAAGAGGTTGAGTTTGACATGGATGTCGACATAGATGTTGCTCAAGTGATAGGTACAAAGCATGTGGTTTGTGAAACATTAAGGAAAGCTGACAAGCCTATAAGCATGCTAGCAACAGAACCAGCCAAAAAGAATGTGGTTGTGTCATATAGACAGTGTTCTTTTGACTTATCAAAAGCAGATGCATTGTTTGATGAGTTATTAGCAAACAAATTTTTGGCTTCGACTCCTGGCCACAACATTCCTAGAGAAAAGATAGGATTGGCAAGAAGTATTGTAAATGGCATAATTCTTTCAAGCATTCCACTAATAACTGTGTTACATTTTAAAATTGTGTGCAAGATTTAATTCAAAAAGGAATGCTAAAGTATGCTAAAAAAGATAAAGGGGTCATGGCAGTTGATAGTGATCTATTCCAAAATATGGTAGAGATCAACATGGTATTAACTGACTTCCAGTCGACTAATCAAAAGAAGAAAGAGAAGAACCCCAGAGTTCTCTTGGTGGAATTAGAGAAGCTCCATAAAGAGAGAATGGAGAAGATGACAAAAGAAGCAAAAGGAAAAAGAGTTCAAGGAGAGACTAGTGAGAGGTTCATTTGTTTCAGATGTGGTACTGAGAAAGCAAGAGCCAAGGCGATTGTGATTGATGGAGTTTAAAAAATTAGAAAGAATGTTGGCATGAGGTTTAATACCATGGGTAGTGGTGATCTGCAGATTCTCGACAATGATTATTTGTTTTATGATGGGACAGACCTAGGGATATTTGGTCCTAAAGAGAACTACGGAAAGGATGATGCTCCATTTTTGTTCCAAGGAGCTCCTGTTCATCCATGCTTTAGTGGATCAAGTAATGTAAGGGCCATGCTCAAGCAGCAAAAGGGTTCTAAGCCCTATGGAAGTACAAAAGTACTGACTAGGCCATATAATGGCCAGCAACAACAATTTGGTGCACCACATATTGGGCTCAACAGACTGGAAGGCCATATGGAGGGCAATAACAGTTTGTGAGACCATTTGAGGGATTTCAACAGCAGTACCGTGGCCCAAGAATGAGGCCAGGTATGCAACTAGTTCAACCAAGAATGGTAAAGCCTCCAGTACCATCCCATCTAGGATGGCAATGAGTGTCTCATCCAAAGTTTCCTTTGAGTGGTTGAAGACCAATAGGAGAAACAAGAACTCAGAAAAGGAGGGAACAAAGGAAGTTTCATGCCATGATGTCTACAGCTGTGGGAGATAAGCCCACTAGAAGGCAAGATTTAGTATGGACTAGAGATGGATTGATTCCTGTTATTGGAGTGAAGGAAGTGAAGGGTTCAACTTCTGGAGCCCATCCAGTACAACTAGTTCAGATTTTAAAAAGAAAAATGGAGCCAGAAAAGACAGATGATAGACCTGCTGAGAAGCTTTTTGAAAAAGTTTTATTGAGATAGAAGTTGAAAGAATTGAAGAAGGATTTAATGTCTGATAAGATGACAACAATGAGAAAGATAGGGAAATGAAAGGAGTTTAGGAGACCAGGAGATGGCCATTTATAACATGAATGTTAATGAAAGAGTTAGAGAAAATAAAGTCAAGTCAGATAGATCTAGTGGTGACTTTGGGGAGAAGTTGGCTACCATTCACTTTGGCTTTTTACCTCCATCTAAGGAGTGTAATATTATTATGGCCATCCCTCAGAGGTTTCAGGCTAAGCCAAATCAACTAGATAAATTGGCAGGTGATGTCAAAAATTTGACTGAACTAGCAGTTCAGATAGCAATGACTAAGACACAAGCCAAACCACTGAGGTCAATTAAGGTGGTTAGGTCTATTAATGGGGAGAAGATTGTGCTGCAAAAGCCAGAAGACAAGCTCATCGGGCATCTAAGGCCTTTATATGTCAAGGCTTACCTTGATGGAGTGCCAATGGAGAGAGTATTGGTTGATAATGGGGCTATTGTCAACATTCTTCCTTCTAAAACATTGAAAGCTATTAGGAAATTTGTCGATGACTTGCTTCCTACTAATGTGAATATAAGTAATTTCACTGGTGGATCATCTGAGGCCAGATAAGGAGTGGCCTTATAGCTTCAAGTTGGTTCCAGGTTAATGGGAACAACTTTCTTTGTAAAAAATTCTACCTCTAACTACAATGTGCTACTACGTAGAGATTGGATACACCTTAATGGGTGTGTACCCTCTTCTCTGCACTAGGCACTAATCTTTTTAACCAGTGGTGGTCAAGGTAACAAAGGAGGAATGAAAGTTTACTGGGTAGATACAAATCATTTTGTTGTTGATGTTAATAACATAGAAGCTGTGTTGTATGATGAGGATTTGGATCTAGTTGTGATTGATGAGGAAGAGGTTAAGTCCCAAGAGAAAGGTTTGACTAATGATGAGTTCAAGGCCTTCATTGAGGAAGGTTTCAAGCAGATAAGCCAGTAATTGGCCAAGCTAAACCTGATGCAGAAGCAGAAAAGGCCTGTGATAGAAGAGGTTACTGAAGATCAAGAGTAATGCAAGTACAAGTGATAGAAGAAGACAAGCTGGATGAGACAGTTATTGTAATTAGATCTACTTTTGCTAGGCTTTTTTTTTTTTTTAAATTCTTTTTAGAAATTAAGTTGAGCCCTAAGCATTTGCCTAATTATTTCTGGGCAGAATGTGTTATCGACAGTAGCCCTCTGAGTTATAAAGAAGTGCAACTGGAACTTCTGAAGGCTACTCCTGCAAAGTTTGATGACCTCAAGGCAAATGTGTAGGATCCTTTAGAGGAATATAACTTAGGGAGTAAAGCTTGTAAGAGGCCTATCTATGTAAATGCTAATCTATCTAATGAATGCAAGAGCAAGCTAGTTGGTTTGCTTTCTGAGTATATGGATTGCTTTGCATGGAACTATGAAGAAATGCCTGGATTAGATAGAGCATTGGTAGCGCAAAGGCTCCAATTAAAGGAAATTTCCTTCCTCGTAAACAATCCCCAAGAAGGATGACTAATGAAGTCACCTTATTGGTCAAGGAGGAAATTGAAAGGTTGCTCAAAGCAGGTTTCATCAGAACAACCAAGCATGTTGAATGGTTGTCTAATATTGTCCCTGTTATGAAGAAACATGGTAAGTTAAGAGTGTGCATAGACTTTAGGAACCTAAACCTAGCAACTCCCAATGATGAATATCCTATGCCGATGGTTGACTTGTTAGTAGACTCAGCAGTTAAAAGTAAGATTTTATCCTTCATGGATGGTCATACTGGGTATAATCAGATTTTTATTAATCTAAAGGATACACATAAGACAGCCTTCAAGTGTCCTGGTGCTTTGAGGATATTTGAATTGGTAGTCATGCCTTTTGGATTAAAGAATGCAGGAGCAACATACCAGAGGGCAGTGAATTTCATTTCCATGATTTGATTGGAAAATACTTAGAAGTCTACATAGATGATGTAGCCATCAAATCTGACAATTTTGATGAGCATTAAGAACATTTGCAGCAGACATTTCAAAGAATGAGGATCAACAAACTCAAGATGAACCCCTTAAAGTGTGCATTTAGGATATTTGCTGGAAATTTTCAAGGCTTCTTAGTACACCACAAAGGGATAGAAACGGATGCTAATAAAGTCCAAGTAATTCTGAAAGTAAAACCTCCAACTAACAAAAAAGAGTTACAAAGGTTCCTTAGAAAAATAAATTTTTTAAGAAGATTCATAGCCAATCTGGCTAATAAAACTTTAGCATTTTCTCCTCTGATAAAAATCAAGTTAGACCATGAGTTTAAATGGGAGGCATGCTATCAAGAAGCTTTTGATTTACTCAAAAGATACTTGGCAAACCCTCCAGTGCTTATGCCCCCAGTGGCAGGTAAACCTTTGAAGTTGTACATCTCAATTTCTGACCTGTCGATTGGTTATCTATTAGCTCAAGAAAATGATATGGGTCATGAACAAGCCATCTACTACCTAAATAGAAAGTTAAATGATACTGAGACCAAGTACAACTCTGTCGAGAAGTTATGTCTAACACTTTATTTTACAGTTATTAAACTAAGGCATTGTATGCTACCTGCAGAAGTGTTTGTGGTAGCACAACAAACAGATGTGATTAAATATATGTTGTCCAAGCCAATTTTGAGAGGAAGGCAAGACAAACGGATATTGGCATTAATTGAATATTGTCTCAAATATGTGCCACAGAAAATAGTCAAAGGACAAGCCTTGGTTGATTTTCTAACAGAACACCTTTGTACATCTGTCGATTTAGATTTATATGAAGTTAATATGGTGGAGAATGAACTTTGGAAGTTGATGTTTGATAGTTAAAAGACAGATGAAGGAGTTGGAGCAGGTATTATGCTGATTACGCCAAACAAGCAAATGTACCAATTTGCATATCAATTGGAAGGTCAACATATTCAATCTTGTAATCAAGCTAAGTATGAAGCCTTAATAATTGGCCTAGAGTTGGCCATAGAATTCAAAATTAGAAGCCTTCAAGTTTTTGGAGATTCGCAGTTGGTTATTAAACAAGTTTTGGATGAGTTTAAGTGTGTAAGTGGTGCTCTAGAGGAGTATTTAACTGAAGTTAAATGGTTAATCAGTTTCTTTGACATATCACATTCACACATAGATATACATTGGAGAATAAAGAGGCCAATGAGATGGCCCAAGCAGCTTTTGGGTTAAAAATTCCTGAGGAAGCTCAAGAAAGGGTTGTTCGAATTAAAAAGAGAAACTTTTCTGCACTTAGGGATAGGTGTAGAAACTTCTTGTCAATTTTTACTTTGGATGTGACAGAGGAAGATTGGAGGTTTCCTTTACTAAAGTACTTGTCAAATCCTAGTGAAGGGAATGATAGACAAATTAAGATATCAAGCCCTAAATTATGCTATCATGGAAGATGACTTATTTAAGAAAGGACATGATGGTTTGACTTTGCTTTGTATTGGTAAACTAGACCAAATGAAAGCCATGACTGAAGCAGATGAGGGAATTTATGGGGCCCATCAGGCTGGTGATAAGATGAGATGGTTGATTAACAGATATGGTTATTTGTGGCCATCTATCAGAAAAGACTGCATAATATACGCAAAAGGATGTCAAAGTTGCCAGAAACATGATAATATTCAAAGGGTACCAGCTACAAACCTTTATTCAGTTATGAAGCCTTGGCCTTTTAGAGGATGGACAATGGACTTAATTCGGCAAATTTTCTCAGCTTCTTCAAAAGCACATTCTTACCTATTGGTGGCCACTGATTACTTTACCAAATGGGTGAAAGCAGTGCCCTTAAAAGTGGTGACATAGATTCAAGTCATTGAGTTCTTGAAAAAGAATGTGATTCATAGGTTTGGTTTACCCCAATCCATTACTATCGATCAAGGCACAGTATTCAATGGGGATAAAATTAAGGGGTTTGCCATAGAACATGACATTCAGATATTGAATTTCTCATCCTATTATGCCTAGGCAAATTGGCAAGCTAGGGCAACAAACAAGATTGTCAAGAATACTTTAGAAAGGATGATTATGGACAATCCTAGGGATTGGCATAATCTTTTGTCAGAAGTTCTTTGGGCTTACAGAAATTCCAAGAGAGATAGCACAGAGACGACCCCATATGAGTTAATATATGGGCATGATGTTGTGTTGCCCTTGGAAGTGACTGTCAGGTCTAGTCAATCGGCTAGACATTTAGATATCCCTATGGATGAATATACTGAAACTATGGTGATTGAGTTGCAAGACTTAGAGAAAAAAAGGATTATGGCCTTTCATCATTTGATAGCCCAGAAGAAAAAAGTTGAGAGAAGTTATAACAAGAAAGTAAAAAGTAAAGTGTTTTCCAAAGAAAAGTTAGTGTGGAAAACCATTTTATCAATTGGCTTAAAAAGCCCAAATATGGCAAGTGGTCCCCAAATTGGAAAGGTCAATTTAAAATACACAAGGTCCTTAGAAGAGGAGTTTATCATCTTATCTCTTTAGAAGGTGAGCCACAGAGAAGGGTCATTAATGGCAAGTATCTAAAGAAATACTATCCAACTATGTGGGAATGCATGAATAAGTCATAAAAGCATAAAAATAAGCATATGTGACAAGCCAGGAAAAGCCAGAGTAAATATGATAGATCTTTCATTAAGGATTATGTCAAAAATACAATCAAGATGATTATAATTGGCTTAATCTTTTTGGAAGTACATTGAAAGCCTATTCCAGGCTTGAAGGGCAGTTTGGTGCCTAATTTTATTCTATCTAAGTCTAGTTTGAGCTTGTCTAATGGCAGAAGGACCACCTTCTGCTTGAGCAAGAAGGCTTGGAATTTGTTGGATAAGGTTGGCCTATTCCTGTTCAGCAGTAGCTTTTTGAACTCTCACATGTGCCAGTTGAGCTCTTCTGTTGTGAGGATGGCAAGTTGAGTAATAAGGGCTTGTGATCTACTGGAAGCCTTAGTCAGAGCATTGACTACTTTTCTTACTTGGTCTACTTGGGTTTCAATGTTTTTTGGCTCAGCATGGAACTGGTTGATAGCCATTATGTGCTGTGAAAACTCTGAGAGGAAGGTTTGAAAAGCCTGTACTTGGTCTGGGTCAAAGAGTTGAGACATTAGAGGTGCAATGGCTTCCAAACAGTTAATCAAAGATGTGGTGTGGGAAAGAGCCAAATCATCCAGTGGTTGGCCAAGTATTTTGAAGAATTGGTCTATCAATTCTTGCTCCTCACTAGACAATTACTTCAATCTTTCCTTAATAGTCAGGTTAGCAATAGTTTGTTGAACAGCAGATATACCCAAAAGTAAGTCTTGGAGAAAAGCAGCTGTAGACTGTGGCAATAGAAAGTTTAAGTCAGTAACTGGTTCAAGTTGTGAAAATGAACAACTTGAGATTGTGTTACCTCTGTTGAAGGCATAGTAGAAGTTTCAGTGTTGGGCAAGATGAAAGTGGCCAATACTTCTCTTGAGGAACTCTGACAAGGTGTGGTTTGTACCCTTATGTCAGTAGTGACTAAGTTGTGAGTGGATATGCCAGTTTGTCAAAGTAATCAAAAGCATGATAAAGTTGTAATCAAAAGCATGCTGAGGCAAAGGAAATAAAGGATAAGGTAAACACTTGTATAGAGAATGTCACCGGTGAAGGAAATACTTGAACTTCAGATATGGTAATAGCAAGGGCACTAGTGATAGATTCTCTAACAGGACTGGAATTGCAGGATGTCCATGGTGATTGGTTTGGGCAAAATTGATGTCCCTTAACCTATAGGAATTTCAATTTGGACTGGTAAGGGGCATTTATTGCTGGAGATAGATGGAATGAAGACACTTCCTCCATCGATCGTCGTATAGAGGTGGAAGGAGATTGAACATGTTTGCTAAAAGGTTGTGTAATTCCCTCATGAGGAGTCCTCATGTCATTTGAAGATGACTCATTATTTAAGACCTCAATGTCAGCTCTGTTAGGCTCATTCCTTTGATTATAGAGTGAAAAATATTAATCTTGATGGATGTTATCATCTTGCTCATAGGCAGGTGAACTTCTATCAACAAGAGATGTATGGTTGTCAGGGTTGTCAGTTAGGTCAATTAGTGTTTCTCTGGCATGACCAAGGGGTTCTTGAGATTCATCTGAGGAAGAGGCCACGCCAGGAAAGTTGATGACTTCATTAGTGTCAAGGCGTACCCCTCTAAGAGGAAAGGCCAGCAAATCCCCTAAAGCTACCCCTTTAGGAATGTCAGACAAAAGTTGAGCTAATTCAGGGACCAGTTCTCTTAGGCCTGTCCTCTCTTGGCCAGTCTGTTCTTCATGGTGGGGATTTTGATGCTCTAAGTTTAATTGAGAAGAAGGCAGGTTGGTCTGATTCTCAAACAAAGAAGAGGGTAGATTGGTCTAATTCTCAAGTGAATTAGTCTGGTTTTCAAGCAAATCTTCAAGAGAAGAGTGAGATACAATTGGAGAGAGGAGTTTTCTCCTCTTGTATGTCTGAAAAAGGAGATTGACAATGAATAGAGAACATAATGTATAGTGATTTACTATAGAGAAAAGGTTGAAATCTATACCTGATATGCCTCCATTACAGGTGGAGCGAAAAAACTGCTAAGAGGAGAAGGGATTGGTGCAGCAGGTGTTGTGGATTGAAAAGGAGCTGGCTGTTCTTGCCTCCTTTTGGATCTCCTCTCAAAAATTGCACCAACCCTCCAATTGTGATTGAGATAAGAGAATCTCTTGAATTTCTTCTTGTCTCTTCTTAGTTCTCCGTTCAATTTCAACACCTTGGTTGTAAGGTATGAACCCATCACAACTGGTTGTGTTCAAAGGGTTGCCTTTGGGCTTTTTTGAGGGATTCATTGGAACTTTGCCTTGGCTTTTGAGATTGTAATATCCTGAGCAGGCGTCTCTGAGATGGACTTAGTGGGAGACTTGGCTAAATATATATAATAAAAAAAACTACAAAACAAAACAAAAAAACAAAAATGGCCAGTTAGCATCAACATAAACTAGATAAACAATGTGCATAAAAAGAGAAAAGGGGATGTATAAATTACCAATGCTCATCTCTACTCCTCTCCTGTTGTCAGGATGCACATTCCAAAGGCAAGCTTGAAGATCTTCATCAAAGATCAAGGCATTCATCAAAGACCACCATTCATTAAACCTTATGGTAGCATAAGGAGTAGTGTGGCAGTAATAAAAACTGAACTGGTCAAATAACCTTTGATTTTCAGCTAGGAGGTCTTTTACTTCTTGAGAGACTTTGAATTGGACTTTGGATCCAACTTGTTTGTGGATAGTGAGATGCAAGTAAGGACAAGGGATAGTTTGGTATAATCCCATCTGTCTAGCCCATTGACAAGGATTATCACTTTTAAAACTGCAATTAGAAAGTTTACTAGTGTAGATGGATCCACCCATTAAGATATATCTGGGAGTAAGAACTTGAGCCCAGAAATCCTTTTGTTTTTGTCTCCAAGTGTCACTTAAAGTTTGGGGTTCAGCATTAATGTATGTTACTCCAGAGGAACTGAAGTGAAAGCTATGGAAATGAATGTAGAGTTGAGGATCTCTGTCGACAGGTAGTTCAAAAAGAATAGTGAACACCTTAGTAAATGAATTGGATGGGGCTGGTCGAAAGAAGAGGAAGAGTTCAGCATAACTTTCATATGGAGAGAAGTAAGGGGTCTGAGTGGTAGACCTAATCTCAAGGAAATAAGCATAAAGCCAAGCTTGGAAGAGCCAAAAAGGGCCACCACAGTTATGATCTATCTCTTCGCCTACTAAAGAAAAAAGACCTCTGTATAGTGTGCTTAAAAGAAAATAGGGCAAAAGCCAATTTGGTGCCTTCTTGGATACAAGTGGCAAGGGCCAAATATTCTCTAGTGATTTTAAAACCAAGAACACATAGAAAGTGTTGGGAGAGACATAATAAGTAAAAAGTTGTTATCTCTTCTTTGGTAGGTTCTGCAGAAAATTTTTGATATTTGGTTTGGAATTTCCCATAACTAAGGTCAGTATCAAATGAGACTACTGATTGGGAGTTAAGAGTGCACTAATATGTTGGTCAGAAATAGGAAGGCCAGTCAAATGTACAACATCAAGAATAGTGGGAGACATCATACCAAACTTCAGGATGAGGGAGTTCCAGGACAGAGACCAAAAACAAGCTGCGACGCCAATAGCCCACTTGTCCATATCTAGGGCTAGAGTTGACAGTTGAATGGCATCATAGATGCCAAGAGCTCTCCAAAGGTCAATGTCATACACCATAATTCGGTGAACCCATAGCCTCTAGTTGAGATTTGGTTTTTGCCATGAGTGTAAGAGGTTAGGGCTCATATGCCATTGATGCCAGGCTAGCTTTGCTTTTTTGAAAAGCATTACTTCAGTGTCTGCAATAAGATAGTGATGGGTAAGTTCATCAGGTATTTTAGGAAAAAAAGGTTGGACCCAGCTCCTCTTGTACAGGGCTGTTGTTACAAGGAATAATGTAGTTGTCAAAGACATGTTGACGGAGTAATTTGTTGGGAAACGTTGCACAGGTAGAGTTTCTGTTTTTTTTTTTTTTCTTCCCTTTGGTTTGAGCTCGTTTGGGCGCCATGGAAATGGTGTGAACAGAGGGTTTCAAAGCAGAGAGGTTGAAGAGTCGAAGTACAGAGCAAAACAAAGGAAATGAGCGTAGTGATGGTTTGAATTCTGGCATTCAAATAGCTTATGGTGGACCCTCCTATTGGGCCGGGCCTGTTACTAACAGTTGGGTCTATTTAATTCGTCTCTTAGGGTCAATTTTACTAGCACCTGGGTTTTGTTGTAGTGTTTGGGCCTTGATATGCGGGTTTGTTTTTATGGGCCTAAAAATATTCATTTCTATAAACCGTCTAAGATAAGTGTCAAGACTTTAAAGTTTGCTTTATGATATTCATTCAAAACAAAAACATCCTTTTGTCTTGAATGATGTGGGCATTATTGGCACTAAAATTTATTTTCTCTGTCGAACAAGCGTAACAAAATACAGAGAGCTTATCCAGTGAATGTTAGGGGCAAGATTTTAAAAAGCGGCCGCAACCGTTACGTAACGCCGTTACATAACGGTTGTGGTGGTTATTGTCACTTGTTACGTCCACTATAGTGGTGTGATGGAAATTCACATATGTAACGGCCATTTCGGTGTTACGTAATGGCCGTAGTGATACCGTAATGGCCGTAACAGTCTATTAGACACTGTTACACCCTTTTACAATATTCTGAATAACTTCTTTTTCCAAAAAAAAAACACAAAAGTTTACAAAAAATGAACAAATACAAATGATCCAAGCCTAAAGAAAAAATCTTATATGAATTTTTTTTTTTATAATTTTTTTTTTAATTTATGGCACAATTTTTATTTTATAATCTTTTTATTTAATAATTGTGAATATTTTTTATTCAGTTAGTTCAGATATTGGTAAAAAATATTTTGTAGACATTTAACATTAATTAGTCTTAAAATCATTAACTATTGAAATAAAATGTAAAAAATTCCTTTTATAGTGATTTGAAAATATGAAATATATTGGATCATACTTAAAAATTAACAAAAATTGATCAAAATTTATTTTAAACCTCAATAAATGTGATTCTAAATATATATATATATATATATATATATATGTGTGTGTATCGGTAAGTTTTCTTTAAATTGTGCGAAAAAGAAAAAAAAATCACAGTTCCGATTACCGCAATCGTTATGCTATGGCCTTTATACCTCGCAACCGTTACGGCGACCGCAATCGCTTTTCAAAACCTTGGCTAGGGGTGAAGACCACGAGTTTTAATGAGATGTGGGTCCCAAAATACAGAACAGGTGAGAAGAGTGAAACAATTAAAGAAGTAGAGGTGGCAGAAGTAGTTTCTTTTGTCGATTCATCTGATAGTGCAGTGGGATGTGGCCAAATGTGGCCCAGGAGTCAAGCCATGAAGTTAGGCATGTAAGTGATGTAGGGCACGTGATTCATTTGCCAGAGAAAGAGGAGGCTGTAGTAAAGAAGCAGTTACAAGCAGTTATAGAGATCATGGGCAGTTATGCAAGAAGTGGAAGTAACGTGCTCCAGGATGGGACACGTGTCAGCATAAGTATAAAGATTGGAAATTCGAAGAAAAGTAGATGATCAACAAAATTCACAACCCATGTGGAATTAGAAGTAGCTTTTGTACTTAGGAGTTATTTGTTTGTAATTCAGCCTCTGTGGCCAAATTTTCCTCTGTTGATTGTTATGCATTTTAAACTTGTAATTTAATTCTTGTAATTAAGTGATAAATTTACTTGCTCTTCAATCAAATTTCAATTTATTTACACTTGTTTCTTCACATCACAGCCTCCAAAGAAGTCCCTGAAACTGTCAAGGCATAGAACACCAACCAAAATTGTCTAATCTGTTGTTATTTGTGAAAGTTTAGTTTCTTTGTCGAATCTCCTTTGCCGATTTGACCCAAACTAAATTTTTACTAACAAGTTGTCTCGAAATAAAATTATATTTAAATGACAAAAATTAATAGACCAAATGAAAACACTTTTAAATGCTCAAAAACATATTATGCATTGTGTACTATATTTATTTTTTATTACATTATTTGAATTTATATTATACAATTCATTTTTATAACATTTTTCTGAGAACCTTTTTTTTAAGTGTGTAGCTTTTTCAGTGCAAAATATATATCTATACTATTTATTAAATGTAACTCAATTTTAATCTCCTAAAACTTTTGTCACCTGTAAATTAGACAATAAAAAAATAAATAACAAAAATCCTACAACCACACGTCCTACACGTTCTGCAGTTCCCTCAACTATAAAATTATATATTATTTTTTTAAAAAAAATACTTCTGCCCTACAGTTACACGTTCTCTCTCAATTTCGAACTTTACTTTCATTTTTCTGTTCCACACCTGCACGTCCCTCATTTAACTGCCCACCTTTTTTTTTTTTTTATGTACTTGTTTCCTACACCTACACCTGTATCAATTTTTAAGTTTTCTCTAGTCAAAGGTTTTCTTCCCATCAAATCATTGATAGGTTTGATTATTTCTGTTGTCTTTTTGTTTTTAAAGTTATTTACTTTAATTTTTCATAATCAAACTATTCATCTTACTTGATTATCATTTTTTCAAAAATACTTTTCAGAAAATTTTACTATTTTATTTTTTATATTTTTATATTTTTACTGATTTTTTTAATATTTTAAGTAATTTTTTTAATTTTTAGACATACCTAACATAAATATATCTAAAAAGTAAAAAAAATTTGAAAAAAAATCTTTTAAAAATTCACTAAATACCAAAAATAAAAAACATATGAGAATTCAGTACATTTTTTATATTTTTATGTATTTATTAATTTTTTAAAATATTTTTTCACAAATTTTTTACTTTTTTGGATACATCTAAGCAATAAATCTAAAAAAGTAAAAAAAATATTTAAAATTTTAAAAATATTCACTAAAAACAAAAAAAAAAAATACAAAAATCAACCATTTTTTAATGTTAGAAGCGATGCTCTTCAAGTAAAAGTATAAAAATAAACATTATCAGGTATGTTTTTTTTAATATAATTATTTTTATGTTATTGATGTATAGAACACGAATTGAGTACTGAAAAAAAAAATAATAATAATAAAAAATTCTTCGTCCAGTTCTCTCTCAATTTCTTTTTAACTAAAACTCTTTTCTTCAATTTTTCTCATTTTTTTTTAATTTTATTACTTTATTATGATGTATCATAAAAAAAATTGTGATGAACCAATTTTCCTTCTCTTAAACTTTTTTTTATTTGTTTGAAATATGTACAACATTGGTGGATTAATGCAGGGTTCTTCAATTTTCCTCTTTTTTTATTTTATTTTATTACTTTATTATGATGTATCATAAAAAAATTGTGATGAACCAATTTTCCTTCTCTTAAACTTTTTTTTTATTTGTTTGAAATATGTAAAACATTGGTGGATTAATGCAGGGTTCTTTAATTGAATTTTATTTATTAATTTATTTATTTATTTTTGAAAAAAATTCCAACTTAAGATGTTTTTAAATATATATATATATATATATGATAGGTGTCAAAGATAATTTCAAAGTTAGGACATTCCAAAATATTTATAAATTAAAAATAAAAACGAAATAGAATACTTATGAGATAATAAAAAAAAACTATGAAAGATAGTAAAAAAATATAAGAACTTCAGAAATTATATATGAATAGAAAATAATTTTAAATTTGATTAAGTAAAAAAATTAATAACAAGTTATCTATAATAAGGAGACTTCAAAAGATTTTAAAATAAACAACATAAAATAGATAAGACGACACCTATAAGATTATGTATAAATAACAGATAATTTTAAATTTGTTTGTTATAACTAATAAGGTTCAATTTATTTGTTTATTTTTTATGTTTATGAATTAGCAGTTTAGATCTAATAACTTCTCAAGGGAAGGGGTTGTCTAACAACACTACCCTTCTTTTACTGTGAGTGTTCGTTTATATTTTAGTATAAATTATGTAATTGTTTAGTTAAAAAAAAATGATATTTATTTATTTTTTAGTATCAAAACATCTCAGTGATTGTTTATTTTTTACTTTTTTTATATAAATTCTGTAATTGTTTAAGAAAAAAAATAAAGAAGAACTGGTGGCACATCTCATTTGCTTTGACTGTACATGTTTTACGAGTGTTTTGTTTACTTTAATTATTGTTTACATTCATTTTATTGATTAAATTCTTTTTTCTTTTTTTTTTCATGTATAAATTCTATAATTCTTGAATGAAAAATTCGCATTTCTATTTTGTTGATCATGTTGATTGTAAAAATAACATAAAAAACCAAATATACATATATATATATATATATATACACATCATGATGTGGATTTTAGGCTCATATTTTTATGAAAAACTTTTTCATTTTTCCCACCATATAAAAGTCCAATCTAAACTACAAATTATCATTCTTAGTAATTTTTTTGGATATAAATTCAATTTTAAAAAAAAAATAGAATTAATAGGTTCATTATTATTGTAAATTTTTTTTAAAAAAATGTTGTGATTAAGTAATTGCTTTCTTTATGGTTACCCAAATTAAATGTCTTAAAATCAAAATACTCCAACTAAATCATATATTATTATTATTATTATTTGCAAGTTACTTTACAATTTTGTGATATTCAGAACAAATAACTTCTCAAAGAGTTGTCTAACAATACCAACCTTCTTTTACCGTAAATGTTCTATTAGTGTTTGTTTATTTTATTATTTATTTTTAATATAAATTCTATAATTGTTTAGTAAAAAAAAAAGGGTATTTATTTATTATTTATTGGATAAATTACAAATACATCTATGAGATTTGCTTAAAATATGAATTGACCCCTGTGATTTGGAAAATTACAAATACCTTCCTATCAAAAATTTTTATTTAACAGAATTAATTAAAAAAGTGAAATTTCTAACTGTTCATGTATACAATAATAAAATTATCTAAATTATTAACTGAAATAAAATTTTAACATTATTAAAAAAATTAATTAACTTGATGATTTATTAATAAAATGACCTATTTGTTATGAAATTAGAAATCTTGGGGCCATAATGTAATTTCTAAAATTGCAAGGGAATAATTTATAATTTAAGTAAACCTCATGAGATGTGTTTGTAATTTACTCTTATTTATTTTTTATCCATACTATCTACCGATACTATTATATAAAATGAGACTTTAACTTGATTTCTTGAAACTTTTAACATGTGACATTTAGATAGGGGACTCAATAAATCAATCATAACCAATCACTTCTATCTTTCTACTTTTTCACTTTTCTCTCCCAAACTGCTATACACTTTTAAAATCACTTCTTATTTTGTGTATTGGTGAAATTTATTGATTAATAGTTTATTATTTGCAAAATAATAAGATTCTAAAAAATATTAAATTAAATTAAAAAAAAAAAACAAATAGAATACTTATGAGATAATAAAAAAAAACTATGAAAGATAGTTAAAAAATATAAGAACTTCAGAAATTATATATGAATAGAAAATAATTTTAAATTTGATTAAGTAAAAAAATTATAATAAGGAGACTTCAAAAGATTTTAAAATAAACAACATAAAATAGATAAGACACCTATAAGATTATGTATAAATAACAGATAATTTTAAATTTGTTTGTTATAACTAATAAGGTTCAATTTATTTGTTTATTTTTTATGTTTATGAATTAGCAGTTTAGATCTAATAACTTCTCAAGGGAAGGGGTTGTCTAACAACACTACCCTTCTTTTACTGTGAGTGTTCGTTTATTATTTTAGTATAAATTATGTAATTGTTTAGTAAAAAAAAATGATATTTATTTATTTTTTTAGTATCAAAATACATCTCAGTGATTGTTTATTTTTTACTTTTTTTTTTTATTTATAAATTCTGTAATTGTTTAAGAAAAAAATAAAGAAAAACTAGTGGCACATCCCATTTGCTTTGACTGTACATGTTTTACGAGTGTTTTGTTTACTTTAATTATTGTTTACATTCATTTTATTGATTAAATTCTTTTTTCTTTTTTTTTTCATGTATAAATTCTATAATTCTTGAATGAAAAATTCGCATTTCTATTTTGTTGATCATGTTGATTGTAAAAATAACATAAAAAACCAAATATACATATATATATATATATATATACACATCATGATGTGGATTTTAGGCTCATATTTTTATGAAAAACTTTTTCATTTTTCCCACCATATAAAAGTCCAATCTAAACTACAAATTATCATTCTTAGTAATTTTTTTGGATATAAATTCAATTTTAAAAAAAAAATAGAATTAATAGGTTCATTATTATTGTAAATTTTTTTTAAAAAAATGTTGTGATTAAGTAATTGCTTTCTTTATGGTTACCCAAATTAAATGTCTTAAAATCAAAATACTCCAACTAAATCATATATTATTATTATTATTATTTGCAAGTTACTTTACAATTTTGTGATATTCAGAACAAATAACTTCTCAAAGAGTTGTCTAACAATACCAACCTTCTTTTACCGTAAATGTTCTATTAGTGTTTGTTTATTTATTATTTATTTTTAATATAAATTCTATAATTGTTTAGTAAAAAAAAAAGGGTATTTATTTATTATTTATTGGATAAATTACAAATACATCTATGAGATTTGCTTAAAATATGAATTGACCCCTGTGATTTGGAAAATTACAAATACCTTCCTATCAAAAATTTTTATTTAACAGAATTAATTAAAAAAGTGAAATTTCTAACTGTTCATGTATACAATAATAAAATTATCTAAATTATTAACTGAAATAAAATTTTAACATTATTAAAAAAATTAATTAACTTGATGATTTATTAATAAAATGACCTATTTGTTATGAAATTAGAAATCTTGGGGCCATAATGTAATTTCTAAAATTGCAAGGGAATAATTTATAATTTAAGTAAACCTCATGAGATGTGTTTGTAATTTACTCTTATTTATTTTTTATCCATACTATCTACCGATACTATTATATAAAATGAGACTTTAACTTGATTTCTTGAAACTTTTAACATGTGACATTTAGATAGGGGACTCAATAAATCAATCATAACCAATCACTTCTATCTTTCTACTTTTTCACTTTTCTCTCCCAAACTGCTATACACTTTTAAAATCACTTCTTATTTTGTGTATTGGTGAAATTTATTGATTAATAGTTTATTATTTGCAAAATAATAAGATTCTAAAAAATATTAAATTAAATTAAAAAAAAGAAAAAAAAAAAGAGAAAAGAGATAGGATACCTTTAAAAATTATGTACGAATATAATTTTAAATTTGGTTAAGCAAATAAAATAAAAAAAATTATAAATAATAAAGAGGACACCAAAAGATATTAAAATTAAAAATAAATATTATAATTTTTTTTTGAGTTGCACACACATTACGTATACTCCACCGCTATATTACAAAACCTCCGAATCAGTGGCGGAGCGACATGGGGCTTAGGGGAGTCACGTCCCCCGTCTGAATTTTTGAAATTATTATTTTTTTTTGAGCAAATTACACTAACGGTCCCTATAATTTGAGGCTTGTGTCACTTTAGTCTTTGACTTTTTAATTGTGACATATTTGACCAAGAATTTTGAATATTGTTCTAAATAAGGACAATTAAATATATTATTGCTTAATTTCGAGGACAAAATCGTCAATTTGATAAAATATAAACTAATTTGATAAAAATAAATGCCAAAAAAATATTTTTGAATATTTAAAAATTATTTCTACTCACTAAAGATAAAATTATGTTAAATTACTAAATTTTTTAGACATTTATATATTTATTTATTTATATCAAATTAATTTTTACTATGTGTTTGGATGATGATCATGTAATGGGTAGTTTTTATTTTCATTAAATTAGTTTCTATTTTTTTTAAATTCAAATATAGCGACAACTTTAATATCATTATTAAACCAATCCATTAAATCAAAAACTAAAAACTAAAAACATTTCATATATTAAATATATCGATTACACATTATAATCCTAACAATCACCTATTATATGGTCATCATCTAAACACATAATAAAAATTAATTTTGTAAAATAAATAAATAAATAAATGTGTAAAAAAATTATCAATTTTACATGATTTTATTTTTGATGGGTAGAAATAATTTTTAAAAATTTTAAGATATTTTTTTGACATTTATTTTTGTCAAATTAGTTTATATTTTGTCAAATTGACGATTTTGCTCTTGAAATTAAGCAATAGTATCTTCAATTATCATTATTTGGAATAAGATTCAAAATTCAGGGTCAAATATGTCAAAATTGAAAAGTCAGGGATCAAACTAACACAAACTCCAAACTATAAGGACTGTTAGTGTAATTTATTTATTTATTTTTTTTACATATGTATATAAATAAAATTTTAAACAAAAATAACATTGAGAATAAAATGTCAATGACATTTTTAAATTTATGAAAACAATAGTGATTGTTTTATTAAAAATGAAGTGACTACAACAAATTATATTTTTGTGTATGAAAATTTTATGAAAAAATCTCAATATAAAGGTAATATCCATCATTATTGATATGCAAATATAATTAATCTCACTATATATATGTAAAAATTTCTAAGAGTGTTAGTTATATTTGCATGTGGGGTTCACTCTTCATATGTTGCTTTACTATTAGTTAGTGATATTATATGTCAATAATGACGTGATGTGATATCACTATTATATGAAATTTTTACTCAAATTTTGTAAAAATTTGATTTATCCTACCATTATATAATTTATTTTAAAACTTAAATATATGATTGTTTTTATATTGTTTATGATACACTAGCTACATGCAATACTTTCTTTTCGATTTTACTCGAAATTAATTATAAAATTTTATGTGAAATACTTTTGTAATAATTTATTTAAGTTTTTGTACTTAATATTATTTCAAAATTATTATTATTTTCTTATTATTGGTTATGAGAAAAAAAAAAAATTAAAGTTGTAATAAAGAAGTGTCCCTTCTGATTTAGTTTCCTGACTCTGCCACTGCTTCGAATTATATACCTACACCTCTTTTAGCTTATGTTTGCATTTTGGATTTTTGTAATATGGGTAATTGAATAAAATTATAATTTTTTTTAAATAATAAATATTTATTTTCTTTACCCGAGTAATAAAAAGCAGAAGTTTTATTTTATTTTCTTACCTCTTCCCTTTTCTTTTCTTTCTTCTGCAAGCCGAACAAATTTGAATTCAATCAAACAGAATATGAAAAATAGACTCGGCCCAAATTATAATCAGTCTCAAAGTCCAATCTTTCCAGCCCAAACCACTTACTAAAACCCTAATATAGTTGGGTTGGGCTAGGAAGAATGGGCTGGTTAGGGTACATATTACACGTGATTGCAATTACATACCTTTCCAATCACATTGGGCCCTTCCAAAACACTGAATGAGAACACCAGGAGGCATACACTAAACACAAATTAAGCGAACCCACCACGCCCCCCCCCCCCCCCCCCCCCCCCCCCCTCTCCCAAAAAAATAATTAAAAATAAATTAAAATTAAAAACCCAAATTTGTTGAATTGCTAGGGGTGGTAGCTACAATGAATGGTGGACAAATGTGGCTAGAAGTGGCCACCAGAATCGGTGGGCAAAGGATTACCAGAGGTTATAGGGTGACAATTTTTGACTATTCGAACATGGTTGGCGATCACGTGCGGTGACCATTTGATCGTCAAAGCATGTTGGAAGGTATCTGGAACTCATTAAAACTTGCTTGAGGATCATCGACGGTGGTTCCTAGTGACGGATGGTGGCGGTGTGTGGCGGCCAGAGATAGCAAGAGAGAAGAGTAAATATTGACAGCATTATTATCCAATGAACATTCTTGATTTGTGTAAGAGATCACAATATTATTAAGTTAATAGGAGATCAAAATTTTCCATTTTATTTATTTTGATTTTTTATTAGACGATGACACTATAGCTTTAGTTTGGGATGTAGGTTGACTTTTTGGTTATATTAGTTTGGGTTAAAAGTTTCGTTTGTAATAAGCTTTTTGGCTTTTAAAAATTTTGTGAGAAAAAAAAGTAATTATGGTTTAGATGTGACATCTTGTCTTATTAGGTTAAAAAGTTTATTTTAGTTTTTTTGTGGCTAAAATAGCCGCAATCTAACCCAAACCCATATAATAATTATTTCTTTCCTTTCTAAAAAATTAGAAAAAGATTAATCAATTTTTTTTTTCTTATAAACAAAAACATTATATAATTGAAAGGACTTTGGTGTAATTAATCCATAGATAAATAAGGACAAATATATATATATATATATATATATGAAACTAGTGGGGTACAAGAAGAAAAATGAGGATGATCCAAAATATTCCTTTTAAGAACCATTGGGCAAAGGGTGCCTGTAGCCCTCATCATTAAGGTACAGGGCCCAACTCTAAAGTGAGGATGATCCTTTTTGTGTACAAAGTTACAAACAAATGATCAACCAAAAAAAGCCTAACAAACACAAGAAAGGGTTGGGAGATTTATTTCATTGTTTCCTTTCCTTTCCCAATTCTGTTGATTGTATATATATATATTAATTAATTGTTTACAATCTTAAATTATCATTTATTATTATTTTACCCCATCAATTAAAATACATTACACTTTGTCACCTTGAATTGTTAACCTATATCAGTGTGAAAGTTTTGTTACGAATCCTTTTACATAAATGAATGAAAAAAATTAATGTGTGACTTGCACAATATATTTCAAATGTTGCAAAATGCTTAAAATGACCTCTTTTTTCTTTTTTTTTTTTTTTCGTTCTTTTCTTCTACTCATGACAAGAGTCATGCCAGTCATAGTATACGTTTGCATGGTTGCTGACTTGGGTATGAAAAATGAGAGAAAGAGAAAGACTAAAGGAGGAGAAGAATAAGATCTTTTTAAGGATTTCACATAATTTTCATCCATTTATAAAATGAATTCTTAGGAAAAGGTCACATACATTGATACAAATTGATATTTAAAAGTGGCAAAAAGTAACAATTTTTAATTGATGTGAAGTGATACTTTAATGAGGTTAGATGTAATTTTTCTTTTATATTTATTTATTAAAAGTCAAAAAGCTCATTAATATTATTCATAATTATAAAAATATCATTGCAAAATCATAACAACAAACCACTTGCATACCCAAGTGTGTGCGATTATAGCATAGTTGTAAAACAATTGCAAGCAAAGTGTTTTTCTCTCTCTTTTTAGAGCAGAGTAAGCCAATTTTTGAGCATTTCCAACATCCCAAAATGAAAAGTACCTAGAAGCAGAACTCATAAAACTGAGTGCTCTACTTTGTTAAAATGTTTTTCAAAAATGGAAAACAAAATGATTAATAAAAAATAAATTTAATTGAGCGAAAAGATTTTCACTTTTAAAAGATCAAAAGTAGTTTTTTAATTAAAATTTTATTAATGCCATCATCACCGCACCGCCCCGCCCCCTTCACCCACCACCACACCACACTACCACTACCACACCCACCACACCACCACCACCACAGCACAGCCACCACCAACTCCATCCCACCATTAATATAACCACTAGTAGTACATTAGTTTTCAGGATATAACACACAAAAATAAAATTAAAAATTAAAGATTCATAAAAAAAAATGTGTTCTACTAAAAAATACGTTTCAAGTGTCTTCTGACTTCAATCATTCAGAAACAACAGCCCAAACAATGGAACAGTGATACATCATGATACAATAAAAAGAAATAGATAAATTCATTCCAACACAAGGACAATAACAGAGAGGAAAAACAAAAGAAGTTGCTTGGTTAAGAGGAACAGAGAACGCCAAAGAATCAAAGTACAAAGAAGCAGAAAAAGTGGAATGAGGTGAATAACATTCTCCCCTGAAGACTTCTTGTGCTGCTGCTGCTGAGAAGGAGAAGGGACTTCCTTCTTGTTGCCATCCGAAATCCGATGATCAGACACGGGCTGCAGCAGGTCATCATCATCATCAGTAGCTGGAGATTTCATAGCCGGTGACAAGTTGACTGAAAATTCATCAGAGAATCGACTAGTGCTTGATATTCTGTACATTCTCTCTAGGTGCAGAAAAGGTCAGAAAAAACAATGGGGCATAAATTTGGAAGTTGAAGAGAGGATGAAATTGGAAGGGCAGTGAATTTATCAAGAAACAATGGCCATAAAAAAAATAATAAATAAATATTTTTTTATAAAAAGAGTTACATAGAGGGAGCTTCAATGTAATTACATATGCGTGTGATGGATCCAAAAATAAAGGGTGAAACATATAATAGTTTAAAGCATGGTGAACACCAAGGATGCGTCATAGATACATTAATTATAAAGCACACACTGACTCACTCTAATAACCCTAATACAAATCTGGATTCAAATTGCCTCATGTTAGATTTTTCATAATCTAATCGGATGTTTAAATTATTTTATAATCTGATTAGATTCGGATTATGCCAAACCGCTGATAGGCCTAAGAGTAACTCAAGTATACGCTAATTAGCAAATTAAAATATTTGTGAGAAGTGTACTGCCACTCCATTGGACTTATTTTAACATAATAATGGTGCAGTGTAGAATATTGTTGGGTGTATAGAGGAGGAAGAAATTCAATTCTTCTAGCTTTGGCACCAAAAATAAGATCACGAATACAGTCTTTATGGGGAATACTGAAACATTGACCAAAACTATAGTCAATACTTACGCATCGGGACTCTATTGTGGGCAATCCATAACCGGAAAGAGCGGCCCGTCAAACTCCGGCTTCTTCACATTATCGGATGCAAGCATTGGTTTCACAAAATTTGTGTAGTGATCCACCACCCACAGTTTCTGCAAAATGAATGACATATATATATTCAACCATAACACGCATCACATACCACAACACCAGAACCCACCACCATATGCACACAAAAAAAACAGGCCCCAATGACGCGAGATGAGTAATAAATTTTGGTATGTGTTCACACGTTAAGTTATGTCACATTCTTACCAATTTAAGCGCTTCGTTATAATGGTCATCCCGCATCCCTCGTCTCGGTCTCATAGAGTTATAGTGTTTTCATATGCCGGTCTCCGAGTCGTGCACCATGATAGTCTAATGGTTTGAATGGTATACTGGGTAATGTGTGTATCTGTGACCTTTTGCAGCTTTCAAGTTCACACTCAAGTACTTTGCCCGCGAAATAGCACTTCGGTTCCCATCATCACATCCTGCCTTCTCGGGTCAACAACAGGTTTCTTGACAGATCTGGTCACTGTCTTCGTCTTTTTGAAAGGCAGCTTCCCTTGCCTTCTCATGGCCAATCGTGTTGAAGACTGTGGTGTGGGACGTGAACGTGGTTTACTCCCATACTGTTTACACCCTCCAATTTGATAGCTGGAAACACCTGCACAGGGGAAACAATCACAACATCAATACTTCGTAGTACACCACGCAATTCATTACCTAACGTACTCAGCAACTTCAAAACCTTATTATGTGACAACATATGCACTAACATAACACATTGCATAACATGACGTAGTTGTCACAAAATCATACCACCAAAACAATACGCACCAACCATCATTATCCACACACACCACGGGTACATGATGTTAATCATAACCCATTGTTCAAATTTTTTGTTGGTCACACTTAATTATCCCTGCTTGACATACCCTCCCAATGTTATACATACCCATTCAGTCAATATCATAGCGTTCATTTTGCAAATAATAAACCAAAAAATTTTTCCTCATTTGTAAAGTACGTTTTACCAACAAAATCAAGAATACCACAATGTGGTCAATTACATTCGTACAACATACTATTCACAAATTTAGTCATCAACGTTGACAAACACAAGTAAAACCGAGTGTCGCCGAACATTTTGCATTCAAGATTCTTGTGCCATGGTAATATGCAACTGTCATTTTGTTTACATTTTTTGATTTCTCAATGTACTAGGGACTCTCCTTCATATATATAATTCACTATTTACATCAGTACTTCAGTAGTTCAATTATCCAATTTTGTGGGTTTGTGGTGTGTGTTGTCTGTTATGGTGCGACGTACACCATAAAAATCATCAGTCGATGTATTCAACCACATTTAGTATCATCATACATCCCACTACGGCACGTACCTTACACAAACTCATACCACACTAACATTACACACCAAACACATCATCCACACATTAACAACACACCCCACACACACTATCACACACCATGTCCACACATCCAAACTTCAAATCAACCAACCCACCGACCAACCCCCACACACCACACCCCAACAACCCAAACCAACCAAAAATAAATACATTACCAATACACCTTCATGTTGTGAATCGGGGGCACACCAGGAAACACACACAAGCAATAACACAAGAGATTTAACGTGATTCAGCAAGTCGCCTACGTCCACGGGCAGCGGATTCACTATATTGAACAAAGAAGAATTACAACACTCTCTGAATAATTCTCTCTCTCTGTATTCACTCTCTTTAGCTCACCTCATTGTTAATAAACTCTGCTCTCACCCTCTCTATATATACACATTACAGAGGAGGTAGAGAGGCTTTCAAGTGAGCTGGCTGCCAGCCCACTTTTCTCCTTTCGGTGGCTTTCTTCACATGGCCAACTCACCTTTGTTGGTTGGCAAGCATGGAGAAGAGATCACATGGCCAGCCTTGCATGGCTAGTTGGCAAGCTGAATCTTTAGCCAATCTCCAACAAAATCTCCACCTTGGCGAGGATTCTCTTAGCCAACATAGTGTGATCGATCAACACTGCCTTGCACCCGAAGGTGCTCAGTTCCGAGAGATGGTGACCAAGTCCAAACAATGTTGGAACTTGATCCCAGAAACCACTTTTGTGAGCATATCGGCCGGATTATCTGCAGTACTAATCTTTTAAAGCAGAATCCCCTTCATTCATTCACAATTTCTCGGATGAAATGGAAACGGACATCAATATGCTTGGTGCGGGAATGATGAACCTGGTTCTTTGCCAAACAAATGGCACTCTGACTGTCACAGTACACCTCAACGTGCTTCTGAATAATACCCAAGTCCTCAATCAACCCGTGTAGCCAAATAGCTTCCTTAAAGGCTTCTGTTACTGCCATGTACCTGCCTCTGTAGTAGACCATCAAGCCACCCGTTGACTGAAGCGTTGACCTTCAACCCACCACCCGCCCTTTAGCAAGCGTAAATAAATACCCTGTTGTTGATCGGCGTTTGTCCAAGTCACCAGCATAATCTGAGTTCACATTATCCAACCAATTCTGTCGGAGTCGGTTATCTCTCTCGAACCTCAATCCCAGATTAACCGTGCCATGTACCTGGACCATTAGGATCTCATTTCACTACTGCCTGCCAGATGCTTTTCCTGGATCATGCATATATACCTGCTTACCATACTCACAGCATGTTTAGATGTCAGGCCTTGTACAAACCTAGCAATGCATTAATGCAGCGCACCAACTGCATTTGCATATGGAACTTGTGCCATATGCTTCCGTTCTTCTTCTTCTGTGCGTGGAGACATTGAAGCACTGAGTTTGAAATGAGGGGCCAATGGTGTACTTACAGCTTTGGCTTTCCCATTTTATGCCCAAATCTGTCTAACACCTTTTTAGAATGGTACTGTTTGTATCAGACAAACCGTGCCCTTCTTCCTCGTCTCTCATCTGATCTCCATGCCAAGAATTTTCTTTGCTTCTCTCTCCTAAATCCTTCATTTCAAAACTCTCTTGCTAACTGCCTGTGCTTGAGTTTGTCAATCTCCACCTTGCTCTTAGATGTGCAATTGCATATGCATATCATCTACATATAAGAGCAAATAGATGAAGGACCGTCCGGGACGCGGAAGCTTACGGAAATATACACAAATTGATTCAAATATGACTTCTTGGTGTATTTCTTTCTCTATCATGAACCGATCAAATCGCTTGTACCACTGTCTCGGGGATTGCTTCAATCCGTACACAACGATTTGTTCAGCTTACAGGCCCAATTCTCTTTTGCCAGCAACTTTGAAACCATCTGGCTGGGACATGTATATCTCCTCTTCAAGATCTCCATGTAAAAAGGCAGTTTTGACATCGAGTTGGGCGAGCTCAAGATCAAACTGTGCAACCAAACCTAGCAAGATAACGAATAGACGTGTGCTTCACAACAGGTGAGAATACCTCATTGTAGTCTATTCCTTCCTTCTGAGCATAGCCTTTAGCTACCAATCTAGCTTTGAATCTGATGTTGTCTTTGCCTGGGATGCCTTCTTCTTCTTGGTGTGTAAACCCACTTACACCCAGTTGCTTTCTTGTCTTTTGGAAGTTGCACCAACTCCCAAGTCTGGTTCTTGTGAAGTGACCCGATCTCTTCATCCATAGCCTCCTTCCATTTGACACTTTCTGTATTCTGCACGCTTCTTCTGAAAGTGCAAGGAACATTGTCTTCAATGATTGGAAGTGCATAGGCTACCATATTGGTCATCCAACTGGGTTGCTTAGTAACCCTTTTTCCTTTCTGATTGCAATGAGTTCTGATTGTTGCGGAGCCTCTGGATCTTCATTTTCATCTGAACTCTCTTCAGAGCTATCCTCTGAGACTTCTTCAGGATGGTTGATTGGCTGACTAGTCTTTGCTGGAGTCTCAAACTCCACATGCACTGACTTCTTCAATGCTTCCTCATTCTGTTGAGGATCTGGTTGCTTCAGCATTGCAGACTTATCAAAGGTAACGTCTCTGCTGATGAGAACTTTCTTTGATTCAGGGCACCAAAGTCTGTATCCCTTGACTCCGTCACTGAAGGCCAAGAAGATTGCTTTCTTGGCTCTTGGATACAACTTAGATTCTGTAACATGAAAATAGGCTTGACATCCAAAGATACGTAGCTGATCATAATCAGTAACTGGCACTCCTGACCATACCTCCATGGGAGTCTTACTACTCTAGTGCTGCAGTAGTAGTTCTGTTGACACGATGACGAGCATAGTTCAATGCCTCGCCCCAAAATGCCTTGCTCAATCCAGACTGTGACAGCATACACGGACGGACTTTCTCCACCAAAGTGCGGTTCATGCGTTCTGCAACTCCATTCTGCTGCGGTTTTCCAGGAACTGTGAAATGTCTCACTATCCCTGCATTCTGCCAAACCTCAAAGAAGGGATCTGATGTGTATTCTCCACCATTATCAGATCTGAGCTTCTTGAGCCGTTTGCCTGTCTGGGTCTCAATCATCTTCTTCCACATAAGAAAGATGTCTAAGACTTCATCTTTGTGCTTCATTGTGTAAATCCAAACTCTTCTGTAAAAATCATCAATGAACGACACAAAGTAAGTGTTTACCTCCCAAACGAAGCATTCTTGGAAGGACCCCATACGCGTCGCTGTGAACATAGTCTAGAATCCCTTTGGTACGATGAATAGCAGTACCAAACTTGATTCTTGTTTTTGCTTGCCCAGTACACAATGCTCGCAGAACTCAAGCTTCCCTGTCTTGGCGCCTTTCAACAGGCCTTGCTTTACCAACCCTTGTAAAGCCTTCTCACCGACATGCCCTAGGCGCATGTGCCAAAGTCTGGAAGTGTCTGATGCGCATCATCTTATGAGCTGGTGGAGACAGCCACTCTCCCAGTGACTGTAGAGCCGTCTAGAAATATAAATTTCCCTGTCGAGTACCCTTTATTGCAACAAATTCTCCTCGAACAACTTGAGGACTCCACCTTCCATGATTACTCTGTACCTTTGGAGTCTAAATTAAACTCTCCACTGGAGTCTAAATCTTCCACTGATGATGAATTCTCAGATCTGGTACAATACCGAATACTTCAAGAATTCTGATTGTTCCATCATGTATCTTCAGTCGAATTGTCCCAATCCCCTTTGTCTGGCAAGCTTGGTCGTTGCCCATCAGCACACAACTCCTCTATCGAACTCTCGTAAGCTCGAGAACCACTGCTTGTTCGGACACATGTGGTAGGAACATCCGGAATCTATTATCCATTCATCAGACTGGCCATATGATGAAATTGTGAAGGCTGCTCCTTCACCATTATCTCCATCTCGTGCAACGTTCACCTTTTCTTTTGTCTTGTCTTTATTGGGACAATCTTTTGCCCAATGCCCCTTCTGGCGACAAGCAGCACACTTGTCTTTTGCAAGACATCTTCTGTCTAAAGATTTCCCTCTGGATTTTGAGCGAGACTTTCCTCGCCCTGCATATCTTCTGTTATTTGTTCTGCCTCTGACTGTCAATGCCTCGGATGCTGAGTCCCTGTTTGCAAACTTATCTTTCCTTCTGAACTCATTGTTCACCAAGGCGTTTGCCACATCAACATACTTGATCTTCTCTTTACCGTACAGTAAAGTAGTAGTGAGATGATCATATGAGTCAGGCAAGGAATTCAACAATAACAGTGCTTTATCTTTCATCACCAATGTGATCATCCAAATTCTTCAAATCCGTAAGAATTTTGTTGAAGTTATTTAGGTGTTCGTTCATCGAAATAACCTTTCTTGTAGTCGAAACGAAACAACCTCTTCTTCAAGTAGAGCCGGTTTTCAATGCTCTTTGTCATGAACTTATCTTCCAACCTTCCAACGCCTTCCAAAGCTTCTCTTCTTCAATTATCATATTCTGTGAAGGCGTACTTCTCCTCTTTTGCAAGGCAAAGTCGGATGGAACTGCAGGCCAGGAGATTTACCCCTTCTCCCTCCCTTCTATCCCATCCAGGTCATCTGGTTTGTCTCCTAGAGTGAAGTGCAGGTTCATCTGGACAAGCATATCCTTAACTTCGCATCTCCATACGCCGAAGTTGCTGCTTCCATAAAACTTCTCTACCTCGAACTTAGCATGGGACACCGGGGTCCAATGCCTAGAGTTGTTTGTACTCGTTGAATTACTTACAGACTCGGTTGATCTGGCCTCTGTAGATTCTGCCATTTTTTAAAAACCTCAATTCAAAAAACTGACCGTACAGATGTGTCCGAAATACTCCAAATAGTTGGAAAACACTATTGGATCGTCAAAACCGGACTCCGAATGACCTCGATCTGGACAAAACAGGTTGGACGGTTGAGATCTGTAGAATCTGGTGCATTGAGATGCACCGGATAATTACTCCTGTCAACGGCTCGGTCAACGGCGCAGGCGGCGCGGTCAACGGAGGCTTGGCGGCGCGGTCAACGGCGGCTCAGCGCGGTCAACGGTCGCTCGGTCAACGCAGCTTAACAGCGCGGTCAATCGACGTGCTCAGCTTGGTCAACGGTGGCGCGGCGGCTTGGTCAACGGCGGCGCGGCTTGCTCAGCGGCTCAGGGCTGACGTGTCTGACACGTGGCTGACATGGGGGCTGACGTGGCGTCTGCGTGGCGATGACGCGACATCTACGTGGCACTAACGTGGCGCCACGTGGCTCGTCTTCTTCCTGGAGACGCGCGTGTGGCACGTGGGATGACACGCCGAGCGGCAACCGGCGCGTGGAGGTGCGTGGTGAGAGTGAGCTTCACTCTATTTCTTCAGACGGCGTGTGGTAGCGCGTGGGACCTCTTCTGGGGCTGTTCTTTGCTTGGTTGGACTCCTCTCGTCGAGATCTTGCTTCTGGTATGCTCAAAAGTGAATTTCGAGCACTTCGAAATCTGGGCACTTTCGGAAAAAAATCAAATTTTCACCACCCGAGCTCTGATACCAATTGTTGTGAATCGGGGGCACACCAGGAAACACACACAAGCAATAACATAAGAGATTTAACGTGGTTCGGCAAGTCGCCTACGTCCACGGGCAGCGGATTCACTATATTGAACAAAGAAGAATTACAACACTCTCTGAATAATTCTCTCTCTCTGTATTCACTCTCTTTAGCTCACCTCACTGTTAATAAACTCTGCTCTCACGCTCTCTATATATACACATTACAGAGGAGGTAGAGAGGCTTTCAAGTGAGCTGGCTGCCAGCCCACTTTTCTCCTTTCGGTGGCTTTCTTCACATGGCCAACTCACCTTTGTTGGTTGGCAAGCATGGAGAAGAGATCACATGGCCAGCCTTGCATGGCTAGTTGGCAAGCTGAATCTTTAGCCAATCTCCAACACTTCATCGACAATTACCATGAACCCAACCCCCATATTCCCCCAATACAGAGTATCGTAAAGACCAATTACATTAACATTACAGTTCATTTAGTCCGTGAACACAACATTGCACCTTACGTCCCCAATCAAAATTGATCCTTTTCTATTCAATTAGATTACAAACTAACATCATCCCAATCAACATACATTCCACCATTTCAAACATAATAAATCCAAAATGTTGGATTAAATCACACACAGACAAATCAACATCGAACAATAACATACCTGTTACCATCGCAAAATGGCGACCACCCGCACGCCAACTGACGAATGATCTTAGCTCGCTAATGTTAGGGCAACACAGACGATCAAAAGCCCAGAACCCTCAGTACCCACGCCGACTCATCTCCGCAAATGTGCTACAAAGGGGTTCTTTGTTTTCTAGCGTTTCTGTGGGCTATGTACAACGTTAGTTCGCGAATGAATTTTCAAGTACAAACATTACCAAAACAGATTCTTCAATCTTCCAAAATGAGGGTCCAATCACTAACATTGCAACATTAACCCAGAATCTTCTATTTTATCTCGTCCATTTTTTTCGAAATGGAGGGAAAACCAAAAAACGCTATAATACACTTTTGGACAAATTTGTAACTCCAACGTCACAAAAAAACTACATTTACCCCCCCCTCCCGGGGGAATAAAAACAAGTCATGTCCAAAAATAATGGGTTCCTACGTAATTAACACTTAAATGGGACTATTCAATCTATAAATTAAAAGGTAGGACTAAATAGTTCAACACATTTAAATTTGGGATTTATTAGTATTTTGCCCATATTTATTTAAGAAATATAATGTGTGATTGAATTTAATTATGAAATAATTTATTTTTTTTAACATATAACTCAATGGTTGGGGTTGGGATTTATAATTATTTTTTGGGACGGACTTGGGCAGATGTAAAGGCCCGATGTTAGGGTCGGGCCAAGTTTGGGCAAACACAAAATCCCTTATTATATAATGTTTGTCCAGCCCGACGAATGTTCACCCCTACCACCAGTTGCTGTCATTGGCCACCTTCAGCAACTTTTTCGGATGACGAGCAACAATGGATAAAAATGAAAAGAATTTTGAAACAATAATTTATCGTTTTTACCAAACAATTTCATTAATTATGTTCTTGCAACTTCAACAAAACAATCATTGAATTTAATGGCATACACTTTATTAGAAATGGATTTATCAACAATTTTTTTTTATTTAAATTACATGATTTGCAGATCTTAACCTCCAAAAAAAATAGGTGATAGGATGTATTAGTTTTATGGGTTAATTGGTGCAAGGGCTATTAATTTAGGGATTGGCTTCTCGTTAGGTTGTGTCGAATGTTTTGGATATTTGAATGAATAGGGACTCCAAATATTTTACTAATATTTTTATCAAATGTCTCACATGGTGTAAGATCTACATGGAATTCACATGGTGTGATTCCTACAATCATGTAAGACATTTGATAGAAATGTTGGTAAAATATTTGGGACCTCTAACATTTTTCTATCTGAATATACATTCTTGCTTTAAATTTCATCTATTACTATACGCCCAACCTGTTTTTTTGTTGTTGCATATATATATATATATATATATATATATTTTTGTGTGTGTTGCTTGGAAGCAAACTAAACTTATTTAAAGGTAAGAATATATCTCAAACACATAACACACGTGTGATAACAACCTTCTTTCCCTTTTTCTTTTTCTTTTTCTAGGTTGGTCATTGTCTTAGCTACTGCATGTACTTCTTCTTCTTCTTCTTCTTTTCTTTTTCTTCTTTTTTTTTTAAAAAATTTTATAATTAAAGTATCCATTAATATTATGTTTGATTTATTAGAATAAAATGAAATGAAATTATCATTTCATCAAAATATTCATTCTTATATTTAATTTGCTAAAAAATATGATGAAAAATACATTGTTAATAGAATCAACGCTCACCATTTAAAAGCATATAAAAAATGACCATTTCAATTTAATCACCTTCATAGTTGATCAAACAAAAGCTAACTTTTAGGTTTTAACTCATTTTAGGTCACATTACCTCTCATATTTTTTACGAACAAAAGGACAAAAAAGTCAAAAAAAAAAGAAGAAGCTAAAAAGCCAACTTTTAACCAATTTTCAAAAACACTCCTAAATAGATTAACTCAAAACAATAAACAAATAAATAAATTATAGGCTAACTAGGGATTTTTGTAAAACACAAACACCGCAAATTGATATGGTGGTTTGCACATTTAAATATTTTATTTAAAACCAAGTAAAAATAACTATTCTGTAGAATAGTGGTTAAGATCAGGTGTCAATCCACAGGGACTAATGATGAATAATTTAATTTAGAAATTTAGTTTTGTTTGTGAATATTTGGAGTGAAAATTAAACTAATTAATTAAACGAAATGAAATAAATATCTTAGGATTTCGAATCCACCACTAACCTTATAATTGGTAGTAATTGTACTCAGTCTTTAGAAAATCATTGATTTGGATACTGTGATGTAAGTTGATCAGAAATACATCGTCAGGAGGATTTGTATATCAAAATCAAAAAGCCACGAATTATCTTTGCTTAGCATAGACTGTCACCACTGTTGTGGATCGGGGGCACACCAGGGAACACACACAAGCAATAACACAAGAGATTTAACGTGGTTCGGCAAGTCGCCTACGTCCACGGGCAGCGGATTTCACTATATGGAGAAATGGAAGAATTACACAATTCACTCACTCTATATTCTCTCTTGAACTCACCACTCACTACTCACTGCTTTCCTTCTGCTCTCTCTACCTCTATTTATACACTGAGAAGGGAGAGAGCTGGCTGGCCTTGCACATGGCCAGCTGGTCATTCAACAAAGGTGGATCGTCTACCTTTGCGGCTTGTCGGTTGGCAACCGCAATCGAGGACATTGTTGGAGCTGACTTCACATTGGAAGGAAATCACCCCTCACATGGGGTGATATCAACAAATCACTCCCTCAACCCATGTGAGGTGATCCAATGCACACACTGCTGCTAATCTTGTCATGCCCAAATTTAACATAGTCTGCATCTCCTCACTGAGATGCTACATCCCCTAAAGCTAGAGATAATACACTAGAGATACAAAAGGAGGAGGGAATCCTACATCCTCAACTCAACTCACACCACTCTCTGATTTGAAGAGAGCCTCTGCTCCTATCTCCCACAGATCTCTTCCACGTTTCCTGTCTCGGATGTCTTCACCTGCTATGCTTGAACTTGTGTAACCAAGATATCATACACCCCCTGATTGGATGTCCTGCACCCCCTACTGGGATGCCCTTGACTATCATGCCTTTGCCCTCTGTCCATAGTGATCGACTAACACTGCCTTGCATCCGAAGGTACTTAGTTCCGAGAGATGTTGACCAAGTCCAAACAATGTTGGAACTTGATCCCAGAAACCACTTTTGTGAGCATATCGGCCGGATTATCTGCAGTACTAATCTTTTGAAGCAGAATATCCCTTCATTCACAATTCTCTCGATGAAATGGAAACGGACATCAATGTGCTTGGTGCGGGAATGATGAACCTATTTCTTTGCCAACAAATGGCACTCTGACTGTCACAGAACACCTCAACGTGCTTCTAAACAATACCCACGTCCTCAATTAACTCATGTAGCCAAATAGCTTCCTTAAAGGCTTCTGTTACTGCCATGTACTCTGCCTCTGTAGTAGACAAAGCCACCGTTGATTGAAGCGTTGACCTCCAACTCACCGGCCCTTTAGCAAGCATAAATAAATACTCTGTTGTTGATCAACGTTTGTCTAAGTCACCAGCATAATCTGAGTCCACATATCCAACCAGATTCTGTCCGAGTCGGTTATCTCTCTCGAACTTCAATCCCAGATTAACCGTGTGTAGACAACCACCCATTTGACCTTTTGACCGACCCTAAGACTTTGGCCGCTTTCTTTTGATTACCCCATGAATGACAATTAGAATGTTTTCTCACAAAATTCTCAGTAAGAAAGATAGAATTTAAGTTTTAATCCCACCTTTACCCATTTTTTGGCCAACTATTTTAGAACCTTAAAACCCTCTTTTCAAATATTATGTTTTTTTTTTTTAAAGTTTCTACAATGTCCCTAAGCTCCTATTTCGATTAAAATGTTGCACTTTTCAGTAAACCGAGTAAGGACAAAGTGGAAATAAATGGAAGGGAGGTGAACTTTTTTGAAAATATTTAAAAACATCTTCTTATAGATTTGGAGTTAAAGAAATAGGAGGGATGAAAGAAAACTGGTTTAGGAAAAGAATGAGTATCAATCATTAAGAAGGAAATGAGCAGCCCTTCACTACATTAGGCATTTCTCTTTGTACACTTGGAATTTAAATGTGAGGCCACCACCATTGGAAGTAGACTTCTGGGGCTTCAATTTAGACCCAGAACCACCTTAGACCAAGTCCAAATAAGGGAGATATGCCTATTTGAATTTGGGCTTCAAAGCAGATTTTGTTGACCCAGCCCGAGACAGCCTTTACTAATTAGGTATATCTCTTTGTACACTTGGAATTTAAATGTGAGGCCACCACCATTGGAAAGTAGACTTCTGGGGCTTCAATTTGGACCCAAGAACCGCCTAAAACCAAGTCCATATGGGGGAGATATGCCCATTTGAAATTGGACTTAAAAGCAGATTTTGTTGACTCGGCCCAAAACAACAATAGCCCATTTCTTCTTGGTTTTGGTTCGGTTGGGACAACCCATTTACCTATTTTCTGAGCCATTCAAGTGCATCCACTCATCCTCCATTATACCTACTCATCCTCCATTGTCAAAAAGAGGTTTTGTTTGCATTCATAAAGGAGTATCCCATGCAACCACCTTGAAAATTTGCCCTCCTATCACATTCTTGTCTCCCACCTTGTCTCCCACCTTTTTTTTGACCTTTACTCTCCCTCATTGCCTATATAGAATGATCATATTGTAAGAGAGAAGAAGAGACCACGAAATTGAAGAGAAAGGAGTGAGAAAAGAGTGAAAAAAGAGAGAAAAATTGAGTTTTTGAGCCAAAAATATTCCTATCTTCCATATACACCCCATACCTTCCATAGCTACTGAAATTCCTCATTTCCATACACCAAAACCACTCCAAAAATTCTGATATAGCCAAAGATCAATTGCCTTGATCATAAGGAAGAGTGCTTAGTGATTGAAAGTGAGAAAAACTAGAGAGTTAGCCACTTTCCATACCACAAACTCCATAAACTCCATAATTTCGAATTGAGAATTTGAGAACACACTTCCTACACTTGAGGGTGATCAAGAGGAAGTTTGGGAATCAAAAAGTTCAATCTTTCTTTGGAAGGTGAATTTTTAGTCTTTCATTTTCTTATATTTTATATCTTATAGAAGTTCAATCTTTCTTTGGAAGGTGAATTTTTAGTCTTTCATTTTCTTATATTTTATATCTCATATTTATTTCTTGCTTCTTATTTCATAGTGTTTTGTTATAATCCAAGTGGTTTGTTTATCTCATATTTATTTTCTTACTTTATATTTCATAGTGTGTTGTTATAATCCTAGTGGTTTGTTTAGCTTATAATTATTTATTTATTTATTTTTATTCGCATGTTTTAATTTCATATTAGTTTTGTTGTAATCTTACATGTTCTACCTCATATTTATTTTTTTTTCTTGTATTAGTCTCATATTAGTTTTGTTGTAATCTTGCATGTTCTACCTCATATTTATTTCTATTTTTTGTATTAGTCTCATATTAGTTTTGTTGTAATCTTGCATGGTCTATCTTATATTTGTTTTATTGTTTTAGGTTTATGTTGTAAGTTTGCACTTTTTATTTTATTTTATATTTGTTTTCTTGTTTTTTTAATCTAACCGGTAGTGGTTAGTTGAGCCACCTACATATTTTTTGTTTGTGCCTTTTCTTGGTTTCGCAACAAGACAGGTTTTGCTTGGCCTAGTTGGCCGGCCGACCTATTTGGCCGGTCGGTTAGCTTCTTCCGAACAAGATGGCGTAATCTCCCAATGTTGACCAATTTCCGCCGACGATTCCAAAGAACATGAAGCTTTTATTTTATTTATTTTTATTTTGAGTGTTTTGCGAGGTTTTTATTTTGATGTAATATTCTCCTCATCCCTCTCTAATTTGGTTTGTAATTATTCTTTCAAGTGTTGTAATAATTCCCCACCCCGCTTCTTTCAATCTCGTTCTTTTACTTGCTTTCTTTATCTCTGAATATGCATCATATTTTGTCTTTCATTATATCCATGCTTTGCATCCATGTTTCATGCATCTTGATTCGGCTAAGTTTGCATTTGTGGATTTAATCAATTCCTATGTGATTATGTGCGCTACCTCATGTTCTTGAGATGATTCACATATCATATTTTAGAAGCCGAATCTTTAGTTGCATCTCATGAGTGAATTGCATTAGGATTTTGTATATAAGATCATGCATATTTTACTAACTTTGTTTTGTAGCTTGTTCGTGGGACGTCCAACATGTAAGTTTTTATGCTTTAGCATCCCGTTTGTGTGTGTTTTTCTTACTATGTCTAGCATTCTACCATGAGGCTATTTGCTTATGTGATATAACTCTATGAATGCTAGCGAATGGAGGTTGTGTCGCTTAATTTGGAATGATGTTGATTTTTCATGCTTGTAAACTCAATTTATTTGGGTTGTACATCGTCAAAACTCTTTCAAAATGTATGATATCAAATTGTTCCAAAATGAATGGCATAGTCTATACTTGTATGCTTCACATAGTAAATTTTAGGATTTATTTAATAATCAGAACATGAACATATAAAGAAAATAAAAAGTCATATCATGGTTTAGTAGAGGCCGATCTTTGATCGGGTGAGCGGGGGTGCTCATTATTGACCTTCCCTTCTCATACCAAAGGTTCCGAGCCAAGCATCCTTGGTTACGACGAACAGTGGCCTTGGCACGAGTCATGGGTTTCCTAATTTCCCAAAAATATTAGGTGGCGACTCTGAGATCTGATGACGCAGTCTATTTTTGACAAAATTGCAATAAAATGGATTTTCAATAAAAGTTTCCAAATCTGGACTCTCGTCTACGTTTCACATTGCACTCGTGAAACTTGAGATCAAAGAGATCTCGGGAGTCCGAACTTTTTAACGGGCGCGGGTACCCTCCCGGGCATGTGTCTAACACCTTTTTTAGATACTGGGTTTGTGTCAGACAAACCGTGCCCTTCTTCCTGTCTCTCTTGATCTCCATGCCAAGAATTTTCTTTGCTTCTCCCAAATCCTTCATTTCAAACTCTCTTGCCAACTGTGCCTTGAGTTTGTCAATCTCCACCTTGCTCTTAGATGTAATTAACATATCATCCACATATAAGAGCAAATAGATGAAGGAACCATCTGGAAGCTTACGAAAATATACACAATGATCAAATTGACTTCTTGTGTATTCTTTCTCTATCATGAACCGATCAAATCTTTTGTACCACTGTCTCGGGGATTGCTTCAATCCGTACAACGATTTGTTCAGCTTACAGGCCCAATTCTCTTTTCCAGCAACTTTGAAACCATCTGGCTGGGACATGTATATCTCCTCTTCAAGATCTCCATGTAAAAAGGCAGTTTTGACATTGAGTTGGGTGAGCTCGAGATCAAATTGTGCAACCAAAGCTAACAAGATACGAATAGACGTGTGCTTCATAACAGGTGAGAATACCTCATTGTAGTCTATTCCTTCCTTCTAAGCATAGCCTTTAGCTACCAATCTAGCTTTGAATCTGATGTTGTCTCTGCCTGGGATGCCTTCTTTCTTGGTGTAAACCCACTTACACCCAATTGCTTTCTTGCCTTTTGGAAGTTGCACCAACTCCCAAGTCTGGTTCTTGTGAAGTAACCCGATCTCTTCATCTGTAGCCTCCTTCCAATTGACACTTTCTACATGCTACACGGCTTCTTTAAAAGTGCAAGGAACATTGTGTTCAATGATTGGAAGTGCATAGGCTACCATATTGGTCATCCAACCAGGTTGTTTAGTAACCCTTTTTCCTTTCCTGATTGCAATGGGTTCTGATTGTTATGGGGCCTCTGGATCTTCATTTTCATCTGAACTCTCTTCAGAGCTATCCACTGAGACTTCTTCAGGATGGTTGATTGGCTGACTAGTCTTTACTGGAGTCTCAAACTCCACCTGCACTGACTTCTTCAATGCTTCATCATTTTCTTGAGGATTTGGTTGCTTCAGCATTGTAAACTCATCAAAGGTAACGTCTCTTCTAGTGACAACTTTCTTTGATTCAGGGCACCAGAGTCTGTATCCCTTAACACCGTCACTGAAGCCCAAGAAGATGGCTTTCTTGGCTCTTGGATCCAACTTAGATTCTGTAACATGAAAATAAGCTGGACATCCGAAGATACGTAGCTGATCATAATCAGTAGCTGGCACTCCTAACCATACCTCCATGGGAGTCTTGCCATCTAGTGCTGCAGTAAGTAGTCTGTTGACAAGATGACGAGCATAGTTCAATGCCTCGCCCCAAAATTCCTTGCTCAATCTAGAATGTGACAGCATACACCGAACTTTCTCCACCAAAGTGCGGTTCATGCGTTCTGCAACTCCATTTTGCTGCGGTGTTCCAGGAACTGTGAAATGTCTCACTATCCCTGCATTCTGGCAAACCTCTAAAAAGGGATCTGATGTGTATTCCCCACCATTGTCAGATCTGAGCTTCTTGATCTTTCTACCTGTTTGGGTCTCAATCATTTTCTTCCACATAAGAAAGATTTCTAATACTTCATCTTTATGGTTCATTGTGTAAACCCAAACTCTTCTTGAGAAATCATCAATGAACGATACAAAGTAGTGTTTACCTCCCAAAGAAGCATTCTTGGAAGGACCCCATACATCGGTGTGAACATAGTCTAGAATCCCTTTGGTACGATGAATAGCAGTACCGAACTTGATTCTCGTTTGCTTGCCCAGTACACAATGCTCGCAGAACTCAAGCTTCCCTGTTTTGGCACTTTTCAACAGGCCTTGCTTTACCAATCCTTGTAAAGCCTTCTCACCGACATGCCCTAGGTGCATGTGCCAAAGTCTGGAAGTGTCTGATACATCATCTTCTGAGCTGGTGGAGACAGCCACTCTACAACTCTCCCTGTGACTGTAGAGCCGTCTAGGAAATATAAATTTCCCTGTCGAGTACCTTTCATTGCAACAAATGCTCCTCGAACAACTTTGAGGACTCCACCTTCCATAGTTACTCTGTAACCTTTGGAGTCTAAAACTCCCACTGAGATGAGATTCTTTGTCAAAGCTGGTACATACCGAACATCTTCAAGAATTTTGATTGTTCCATCATGTATCTTCAGTCGAATTGTTCCAATCCCCTTTGTCTGGCAAGCTTAGTCGTTGCCTATCAGCATAACTCCTCCATCGAACTCTCGTAAGCTCGAGAACCACTGCTTGTTCGGACACATGTGGTAGGAACATCCGGAATCTATAATCCATTCATCAGACTGGCCATATGATGAAACTATGAAGGCTGATCCTTCACCATTATCTCCATCTCGTGCAACGTTCACCTTTTCTTCTTTCTTGTCTTTATTGGGACAATCTTTTGCCCAATGCCCCTTCTGGCGACAAGCAGCACACTCGTCTTTTGCAAGACGTCTTCTATCCAATGATTTCCCTCTGGATTTTGAGCGAGACTTTCCTCGCCCTGTATATCTCCTGTTATTTGATCTGCCTCTGACTGTCAATGCCTCGGATGCTGAGTGCCTGTTTGCAGATTTATCTTTCCTTCTGAACTCATTATTTACCAAGGCATTTGCAACATCAACATACTTGATCTTTTCTTTACCGTACAGTAAAGTGGTAGTGAAATGATCATATGAGTCAGGTAAGGAATTCAACAATAACAGTGCTTTATCTTCATCACCAATATGATCATCCAAGTTCTTCAAATCGGTGAGAATTTTGTTGAATTGTTTAGGCGTTCGTTCATCGAAATACCTTTCTTGTAGTCGAAACGAAACAACCTCTTCTTCAAGTAGAGCCAGTTCTCAATGCTCTTTGTCATGAACTTATCTTCCAGCGCCTTCCAAAGCTCCTTCGCAATATCATATTCTGTGAAGGCGTACTTCTTCTCTTTTGCAAGGCAAATTCGGATGGAACTGCAGGCCAGGAGATTTACCTTCTCCCATTCTATCTCGTCCAGGTCATTTGGTTTGTCTCTTAGAGTGAAGTGCAGGTTCATCTGGACAAGCATATCTTTAACTTCGCATCTCCACATGCCGAAGTTGCTGCTTCCATCAAACTTTTCTACCTCGAACTTAGCATGGGACACCGAGGTTCAATGCCTAGAGTTGCTTGTAGTCGCTGGATTACTTATGGACTTGGTTAATCTCGTTTCTGTAGATTCTGCCATTAAGATTTTTTTTTAGAAACTCCGATTCAAAAAACTGACCGTACAGATGTGTCTGGAATACTCCAAATAGTTGGCAAATACTATTGGATCGTCAGAAATGGACTCTGAATGGCTCTGATCAAGCCAAAACAGTTTTGACGGTTTAGATCTGCGAAATCTGGTGCGCCTGGGATGCACCGGATGATTTCCCCTGATCGGCTCAATCAACGGCTGGTCAACGCGGCTTCTAAGCGGCGTGGCTCCGATCAACGGCGCGGCTTGGAGGCTTGGCGGCTCGGCACGGCCAACCTGGCTGACGTGTCTGCCACGTGGTCGATGACGTGGCGACACGTTGCTGATGACATGGTGACACGTGTCTGCCAATGCGTCGATACCTGGCTACTGACGTGACGACATGTGGCAGTGATGTGGCGATGACGCGTTGATGACGTCACTGTCACGCGTAGAATGACTCTCATTCCTCCTTCAATCGCCCGTTAGGAGCGTATGTGCGTCTGAGATAACGCGCCGTCTATGTTATGGGTGCGTGGAGGCGCGTGTCAACCGTGGGCTTCACTCTCCAACTTCAGGGGGCATGTGAGAGCACGTGACTTATCTTCTGGGGTTGGGCTTTGCTGTTCTGGACTCCTCTTCTCAAGGGCTTTCTCCTGGTATGCTCAAAAGTTGATTTCGAGCTCTTCGAAATCTAGGCACTTTCGGAAAAAATTCAATTTTTCACCACCCGAGCTCTGATACCAATTGTCGTGGATCGGGGGCACACCAGGGAACATACACAAGCAATAACACAAGAGATTTAACGTGGTTCGGCAAGTCGCCTACGTCCACGGGCAGCGGATTTCACTATATGGAGAAATAGAAGAATTACACAATTCACTCACTCTGTATTCTCTCTTGAACTCACCACTCACTGCTCACTGCTTTCCTTCTGCTCTCTCTACCTCTATTTATACACTGAGAAGGGAGAGAGCTGGCTGGCCTTGCACATGGCCAGCTGGTCATTCAACAAAGGTGGATCGTCTACCTTTGCGGCTTGTCGGTTGGCAACCGCAATCGAGGACATTGTTGGAGCTGACTTCACATTGGAAGGAAATCACCCCTCACATGGGGTGATATCAACAACTACTAAACTACGATTTGATGCACAACCCGTCTTACTAGGTGTGACTCGTCTAACAATTCTAATATACAACAATGAAAACCATTGCATAACATGATTTGAATAAAGCCTTTATTGCACAAAAATATCTAAAAGTTATACAACTGTATCCAAATCAAATCAAAACTAAAAATACTAAATACAACTTACTCCAATTATTCGGTCAGGGTTTCATCTCTACTTTAAGAAAACAATTTGTAATGCCTTAAAAAAAAAACCCAAAAGTCATACATCCTTAACATGCTCAGGCATAGGAGAATAAAGCATAAGTACATTTCATCACAGTATTTCTTACAAATGTATTACATGTTAACAACAAAAGCAAATGCCCTATGGGCTTACAGCTTTCCAAGTCAACACTTGGTTACAAAAAGAAGAGTTCTAACTCTATACAAAATAAGCCCTTGGCTTGATTACATGTAATACAAATAAAGTAATCACAAAAGATGACCCAGCCACTAATCCTCTCAAGCTACGTCCTTGGAAGTGGCATGCTACCTGTACCTGAAAATGATGTCCCATATAGGGTGAGCCAACGCCCAGCAGAGATATGCTAAACATTGTATGGGCAATAACAAAAACATCAGCATTTGATAAATGTTTAATTCGCATAGATCAATTCATATTTCATTTCAAATACATGACCAATGGGTCCATGTTTTTATTCCATCTCTTAACCAATTCTCAATTCACAACCCTGGCTTAGAACCTGGCCATATACTTTAGGTGAGATTACATCCCATAGCAACAACGTTTCTATCTCAATTGAAATAACAACTCAAATTAATCATTTCATGCTTCATAATAGATACACATTTTAGTACTGTATCCATCTCAGATAAAACACTTCCATATTCTACATATGATACACATTTTAGTGCTGCATCAATGTCAAACAAACACTTCCATATTCCACATATGATACACATTTTAGTGCTGTATCAATGTCAAACAAAATCCGGTTTAGAGGTTCATCCCCTATCTTCCCCTAAACCGTGGAGTACATCCCCTATCTCCTCATACACAATACAATGTATATAAACACATATCATAGACATAATCAAACCAATACATAAAATTCATGAATTATATCAACCGCCATATTCAATGGCATACTCAATTAGTTTTAGTTTGCCTAATCATCATGCATTGTCTACAACAATCAAAACTATCCTCCACCGATAGCCCAAAGCAATTATTTCTAAATAGATAATAATTACGTTCAACAGATAAATATCAACAATTTCAAAAGTGAGCGATCAATAAATCCAACTTCACTATTCCATCTCACAATGAGCCAATTTCAATATATTCAACCCAATTTCATATTCTCACAATTTTCCCAAATTAATTATACCAATTAATTTATGCACAAATTAGAGCTTTCTCCCATGTTTCTCAATATTAACCCAAAGGTTCAAATATCAACAACTCTTCAACAATACCATCATTTTGAGACCCAAATGCATATTCAAGAGTCAAAATAACAAAACCCCCTTTATTCATTTTGAAAACCCTAAGTCCCAAAATATCCTAACTCAAACCATCTATACAAATAGCTCAATATTTATGTTAAAACACATAAGAATGAGTAGGAATCCCTACCTCAAATTCGGAGCTCAAAGGGAGAAGAAGACCAAACTCAAAGTGCTCCAAACTTCAAACTTTTCGGATCAAAATGTAGCCCTCAACGATCAACACACTTTTTGTAAAGGCTCAAGAGTAGGAGATCACCCTAACTAGATCAAATCTAAGAGAGAAGGTGAGGTTTTAGAGAGAGGTGGTCTCCAATAGTGTTTTTCGAAAAGTAAGAGAGAGAAAGGAAATAAAAAAGTGATCCAAAAAGTGAAATCTCGGACTGATATAAAAATCGCCCCGCTCGAGCGTGGAAACTCCCACTCGAGCGTCAGACACAGACTCACGCTCGAGCGTCAAAAGCGCCGCTCGAGCGTAGATTACGCACTTTCAGAAGTTTTGTAGACATGGTCCCCGCTCGAGCGTCAAACTCCCCGCTCGAGCGGAGGAACAAAAACAAAGGGTCACGCTCGAGCATCAGAACTCCCGCTCGAGTGTCTGAAGACCTGCAGACAAAAGTACTAGGAGATGGAAAATTACGCTCAAGCGTCAAAACGTCCGCTCAAGCGGAGAAGCAACAACAAAGGGCCCGCTCGAGCGTTAAAAGCCCCGCTCGAGCGTGAAGGCCAAAATCTGGGCATCAACTCTAGGTTTCAAAGCACAACCAACCTACTTCAAACCTGCCCAACACAACCAAAGACTCAAATACAAACAGTAAGGGAAGGAAATGAGAATGAGACAACAACACAACCACGGAACCAAGTCCGGAATACAATATACAAAGGAAAGGAAAACTGGGATCGCTATAACCATTACTGCACTCTAATATTTACAAAACACTCCCACTCTAGGCCAAAACCCTCTCCTCCTACCTTGAGCTCTCTGCCCCAAGCTCCTCTCCTCTTTTACAGGCAAAGTACCTGCAAAAGAAAACAAGTAATAATAATATAAATAATATTATATTATGATAATATATTATATATATAATTGTGGGGTGGGTGATTAGCCGCCACTACCTCGTTTGTTTGCTGCTTTTTTTTTTTACTTCTCTTATTTCTTTTTCTTTTTCTTTTCTTTCTTCTTCTTTTCTTTTCTTTTGTTTTGTTCTGTTTTTTACTGTGCACTCTATAATATAATAATATATAATAATATTTAAAATGTATTATTTACATTAATATAGGTATAAACACCTAAAATATATACAAACACACAAAAATCACACAAAATTATAAATTAACACAAATTAATAAACTAATATAGTGTATATTAGGGGATTAAATGTGTATATTTAGACATCAATCACACCCCCAACTTACACTTTGCTAGTTCTCGAGCAAAGCAAACTAAAAATAAAATAAAATCTATGTAAGCCAATTTCGTAGGGAACACAATTGCATTTAGTGTATGTAACTAACCTTTGAACCCCTAGATTACCCCTAGTGGACGAGTTGTAATTTCATGAAGGTTTATAGTGAATATATCCACAAAATTCAAAATATTTTTTTTTAAAGAAAATATTCATAGCAATAATTGTTAATTTTAATATATTAGAAAAAGAATTATCAAAGTTCAGAATACTAGCAATTAGTAAAATTAATTTATCTATCTCTACATTTGGTGTGTGTGTAAATTATAGCCAACAAAAATATTAGTTAATCTCTTAATGAAAGAAGACTCTTAGTTATATGAGAAGTATGATTTGACTCCAATCTCACATATTTTGCACTCAACAAATAATTCACTAGATACGATGCAAATTTGTATACTTTCAACATATGCGAGTAGAATTAATATAAACAAATCAAAATATCTCACATATAAGTCATGTAAGATGCTAGCATGAATGAACACAGTCTCTTTAAATGAATGCTAAATACTGAAAAATTACACTAACACCTCTATCCGTCATGTCTGTATCTAAATTTTACCAATTCTGAGATCAAATAAGACTTTTATTGGGTTAGTCAAACAGGGTTAGGGATAGGTAAGAAAATTGGGTAAGAATCAGTATCTCTTTTCTGGGTGTAAGTGAACAGCCAAAATTATTATTTCATGATTTTGACATTCTCTTTCTTCAACAATATATACATGTGTAGACTCTCATCCATAGTCTTACTTTTTTTATTTCTTTATTCTTATTTTTTTATTATTTTATTTTTGTTCTTCTCTGTCCTATTCCTTATCAATTCCTCCATTCGTTTGCTCCTAAAGACAATGGCCAGTTATCACTAGGGGTTTATTGAATGAAAGGTTTGAAATGTAGGCTCAAATTGGTTTCTAAGGATTTTTGAGTGTAGAGAGAGAAATGTTAAAGCTCAAATATTACAAAAATAGCCTAAATTATTTCCCAGAATTTGGTACAAATTTTCAACTTTCATGATTTTTAGAGAGTATAAATGCAAAATGATTTCTCAACATTCAACCAAAATGAAAAATATGAGACTGAACAACGAAATAGTGCGCTTCCAAATGAATATTTAAGAGTAAATTTAGTAACTCTCTAAAAAGAATGATAGACTCAAAATCTTACATGGGTTATAATCTTCACATTAATCATCAAGATGTTCAAGTCTAAATCCAAAAATTAATCAAAGAATATTTAAGCAGCTATGTGCATGTGCAGATCATCTGAATATGAGAAAAAAAATTATTTTTAATCAAAAGATAGTATAATAAACTAAGATATAATTAAAATATTAAGGCAATAAAATTAACAATTAACTGCAAAACTTTTTAAAAACACCACACGCAATACAAAAACTTCTTTTTTTATTTTTATATTTTTTGGTTTTTCGAAAAAAACAGCACACAACAAAAACAAGTTTTGTGTTTTGTGTTTTTTTTCAAACAAAAACAAAACGACACACAATGGCATACATAAATAAAAATTGAATTTTTTTTACTGTTGATTTTTTTTTTTTTAAATACACAACAGTGCGCACACAAAGAAATGCATGTTTTTTTTTCTTCTTCTTTTTACACAATCAATAATAAAAATAAAAATAAACACATTTTTTTGCTGAAAATAAAATAAAAATATACACACAAACCAAACTCTTTTCCACCCCCAACTTAAATGACATTGTCCTCAATGGCACATACCACAAAAGATTGACAAGAACAGTGAATGGGAAGGAAAACATAACAAATAAAAATTTATTCTCAGATTCCAAGGCGATTTAGGTCTAAAAATTTTGTCCTCCCTTAAGTAACCCGTCTCAAACCAAATTTCTTTAGTCTTACTCAGCGGTTCCCTTAAAAGGTAAACTCGTTTAACTTGCCTTGACACACCACACAAAAAAATAAAAAAATAAAACACAAAATAAAATAAAATAAAACAATAAAAAATAAACTAATCTATTTTACCTGAGTGCTGTAATTTCATATTTTTTTACTTCTTATGATTTATCAAAAACTCACACTCTTGTTTGTTTTTTTATATTTTAAAACTAGCTAAAATCTGCAAATTAGTATAAATATACAAAAATTGCGATAAACTAAATTGGAATGAAATAAAAGGGGGTATAAGACCTCCTAGAAAGAAAAATAAATGTACAAAATAATAGAAATTGCAATAAAATAAATGTTAGCAATCAGAAGTTAGCAGCCAGTAGTCTTTATTTATCCTCTAAGTTATATGTCTAGCAGAGGTAATTAATCCACAAGTGTCCAGCAAAGGTAAATAGTACACTACTTATATGTTCAGTATGGGTATCTCCTTTCTGTGTCACAATATCAAAATTTTGTTTTTTGTTTTTTTTTTTCCCTAGTTTATCTTTCTCCTGCAGAAAGAAACTAAACTCAATTTTTATTTTATTTTTTTGTTTTATAAATGAATCTCTAAATTAAATAATTTTATTTTTAGTCCCTAGCAACAGCGCCAAAAATTGATATGGTCGTTTATTTAAAACCAAGTAAAAACAACTACCCTGTAGAATAGCGGTTAAGACTAGGTGTCGAACCATAGGGACTGATGATGAATAATTTAATTTAGAAATTTAGATTTGCTTGCGAATATTTGGAGTGAAAATTAAACTAATTAATTAAGCAATTGATTAAACAAAATGAAATAAATATCTTAGGATTTCGAATCCACCACTAACCTCATAATTGGGAGTAATTGTGCTCAATTTTTAGAAAATCATTGATTTGGATACTGTGATATGAGTTGAGCAGAAATACATCGTCAAGAGGATTTGTATATCAAAATCGAAAAGCCACGAATCACCTTCGCTTAGCACGGATCATCACCACTAAACTACGGTTTGATGTACGACCCGTCTTGGTAGGTATGACTTGTCTAACAATTCTAATATAAAGTAGTGAAAACCATTGTATAACATGATTTGAATAAAGCCTTTATTGCACAAAAATATCTAAAAGTTATACAACTGTATCCAAATCAAATTAAAACTAAAAATACTAAATACAACTTACCCTGATTACTTGGTCAGGGTTTCATCTCTACCCTAAGAACACAATTACTACACTCTAATATTTACAAACTAAACACTCTCACTCTAGACCGAAGCCCTCTTCTCTTGCCTTGAGCTCTCTGCCCCAGCTCCTCTGTAACGCCCTCAAAAATAACATAAAACCCATCAATATAGACATGCTTTAATATATAAAAGATCAACATCCTTCTATTCATCAGAGTGTTTCATTACAAAAGTATTACATGTTAATCAACAAAAGCGAGTGCCCCATAGGCTTACAGCTTTCCAAGTTAACACTTGGTTACACAAAAGAAGAGTACTAACTCTATACAAGTAAGCCCTTGGCTTGGTATACATGTAACACAAACAAAATAATCAAAAGAAAGTCTTCAACTCTCATATCCATCCAAGCTAAGTCCTTGGAGGTGGCATGCTACCTGTACCTGAAAATAATGTTCCCATATAGGGTGAGCCACAGCCCAATAGAAATACACTAAACCAGCTATGAACAATGACTAAAAGATTGGCAATTGATAGATGGCCAACATTGTTACAACCAATTATATCGCATTACATTTACATGACTTGCAAGTCTATGTTACCTTTCATTTTCCATTTCTTAACCATGGCTCAGAACCTGGCCAATCAACACTGGTGAGACAGTAACTCATATTAAACATTTTCCCATTTCACATTAGATAAGCATACTAGCTATACCAACATATCCACAGATAAGCATAAGAGCTATATCACACTTCCAGAGATAAGCATAAGAGCTGTATCATCATGATAATAGACAAGCATATGAGCTGTATCTATGGAGTCCATCCCCTATCTTCTCCCAAGAACATCCGGTTTAGAGGTCCATCCCCTATCTTCCCCTAAACCGTGGAGTACATCCCCTATCTCCTCCAATTACAACACAATGCATATAAACAATTATTATACACATTAACAATCAGTACATAAAGTTAATGTATCCTTTCAACCGTCATACTTAATGACACATCCTGATAATTAGTTTCCGTTTACCTAATCATCATGCATTGTCTACAACAATCATGACTATCCTCCACCGATAGCCCAAAGCAATTATTTCTAAACAGGAAATAAATGCATCAAATGGATATAAAAATAACATTTCAATTAAATAGGGCAAATTCCCATAATCAACAAAACAACCCTAAGGTTTCACATTCACCCATAACCCATCACCTATCTCACCTTTCCATGCCAATCTTGCATAAAGGTTTATTATAAACAAAACCCCATCTTTTGTAAAATTACACAAAAGACCCAAACTTTTGTGAAATCACACAACAACACCCAAGGTATCAAAAAGCTAAAATTGAAAGACAAAGTCCATAAGGAGGAGTAGGGTATCCCTACCTCAAAGTTTGAGCTCCAACGGAGATGAAGACCAAAAACCAAAATGCTCCAAATCGCCAAATTTTCAGATTAAATCAAAGCTCTCAACACCCTCTACCTTTTTAACAAAGAACCTAGGGTAGATTCACACTAGAAAGAGATGAAAATTTAGAGAGATGGCAAGTTTAGAGAGAGAGAGTCTCAGATCTAGGGTTTTAAAATGAAAAGTGATGAAAATGTTATGTTTAAAATCGCTGCTGTCTGCTGATATAAAATAGGTTCGCTCAAGCGAAGACTTGGTCGCTCGAGTGACCAGACACAGAAAACCTCGATCGAGCCAAGAAAGTCTCGCTCGAGCCAACCACCCAGAACCTCGCTCGATCGACAAGATGCTCGCTCGAGCCAACAACTCGAACCTACAAGTCTACAACCAGACGCACGCTCGAGCGATGGAACGCTCGCTCGAGCGAAGAAAAACCAGATCGCTCGAGCGAAGAAAATCTCGCTCGAGCCAAGAAATGCAACTCTCAGGTCCTGAACTAGACGCAATCGCTCGCTCGAGCGAAGCCACTCTGGCTCGAGCCACCAGACACAAAACTCCACTCTCGCTCGAGCGACCAAACCCTGGCTCGAGCGAAGGACCAAAGACAGAAGCTCGCTCGAGCGAAGAACTACTCGCTCGAACGAAGATCCAAAATTCTGGGCAGCAACACTTGGCTCCCAAACACAACCAACCTGTAACAAGCCTGCCCAACACATCCTACAACTCAAATACAAAGCAGGAAAGGATGTAAACACGATAATAATCATTACTAACATCCACGGGCACAGGTCCGGATCACTGTACAACAAGGGGTAAACCCGGGATCGCTATATCCTCTCTCCCATTTTACAGGCAAAGCACCTGCAAAGAAAACAAATAATAATAATACAAATAATATTATATTATAATAAAACATATACATATATTTATATATAATTGAGGGTGGACCACCTCATTTGTTTGCTTGTTTTTATTTTTTTATTTCTCTTTTCTTTATTGTTCCTTTCTTTTCTTTTGTTTTGCTACATTTTTTCGTAAAATGCACAGTAATTTACTGTGCACTTTATAATATAATAATATATAAAATATTTAAAATGCATTATTTACATTAATATATATATATATATATATAAACACCAAAAATATATACAAACACACAAAACCACACAAAATTATAAATTGATGCAAATTAATAAACTAATAAAGTGTATATTAAGGGATTAAATGTGTACATTTAAGCACTGATCCCAAATCATTTCATTACTTGTCTATTTGGATGGACTGGATAAGGAAAGATTAACATCCAACGAACTATTAGTCCTAGATAATTAGTCATTAGACTATTTGACTGGAAATGATGCGTATCTCATGTTTGTTTTGTCATAAGATTAGATATTTGAAAATGATTATTTTAGTGAATCTCATGTTTAATTAAAAAATTATGAAAGATGATAACTTTTCAAAAGATTATTTTGTCTTTTTGAATTGTTTACAACGACAATACTAAATTTAAAGTATATTTTATTTTAGTAAGACTCCTGTTAATTTTATTTACATGTGACATTAGAGGTATATTTTCATTTATAATTTTGTTAATAAAAAATAAAATAAAAAAAGACTATTATATATCACGAGATTAATTTATATATGTTTAAAAAAAATGTTTTAAAAAATGAAGAAAAAAATGTTATAAAAAATGAAGAAAAAAAATGTTATATATTCTTTTTCTTTTAAATATTGAAAGTATATTTCATTTTATTATTTTGTAATACCAAAAAAATAAAAGAAAACAATTATATATCACGAGATTAATTTATACATGTTTAAAAAAAATCTAACATGTTTTAAAAAAATGTTATATACTTGAGGGGTCAATTTTGTCATTTAACTACATTTCTATCCCACAACCCTATGGCCCTGTTTGTTTTCTGCCATGACAGTCCGAAGTGAACTATGATGGATGAACAGTCTCCCAACTCCATGTTTGTTTTGGAAATGGAGGTCTGGATTAGTAGTCCGTTCGTACTATGAAAGGCCTTGGAGGTCCGAATTAATAGTCTGAGCAAAGTGGTGGTATTAGAAGATAATCCGTTCGGCTTAAGATGTTACTGGACGTCTGCCCAGAAGTCTAACCGGTCGTCCGACCGGTCAACTAGTCAACTGCAATTTTTTTTTTTTTTTTACTTGTTGGGCATTTTTTTTTTGTAACATTAATGTTTAATTTTCTGTATTTTTTGCTAAATAAAAATCATAATTTTATTTATTTTATTATTTTATATAAAAATAATTTAACAATCCCCACACTAACAACTACCATAAAAACAAACACAATTTTACTAATTCCCTCGCTATCAATCATTCACTAACAATCCTCTTTTTTTTTTTACCTCTGAAAACAAACGAGGCCTATGGGATAGAGTTATCCCACATATGTAGAACTATTAGTCCAACTTTTATTTTTCTATCGAAATATTAAACTAATTATTCCATTAGACATGAAATCCAATCCCATAGTTGTATCCCACCAAACCAACACCTAACTCTCTTCTAATGAGCAAGTCCTTGCAAATATTTTTCTCAAGAAAAAAGATATTTAAAAAAAAAAACATACTACACAATAAATTATAAAATACTCGCAAAGTATGAGTCTTACTGTGGCATTCACACAGTATGGGACCTATATCCTTATGAGATTGGCGGACTTTGCAGGGAAATTTATGATACACATCACCCCCCGTTAAGGGTATGTACCATATATATATATATATAATATATATTGTTACATACTTTTGTGATTTGTTACTTATTTAAATGTTGTATATTTTTCTGATAAAAATTACGATAATTTGTTATTGAGAAATCAAGTTATGTATTTTATCATAATATTACGTATTTTATGATATTATTACACATTTTGTGGTTAGAAAATGCTCAAATAAAAAAAATTGTATCATCACTACAACAAAACTAACTATTTATGGCATTATATTTACGGCATGCGTTAAATGCATGTTGTAGTTAGCACATTCTATGACATTTTTTTTTACAAGCCATTAATATTTTGACAATAACATCATACATATCATGTAAGTCGTTAATTCATATATTTGTTGAATGTAAAGTATGTCGTAAAAAATATATGTTTTTACGACTTACAAAAATATGTTGTAAAATATTTGCACTTAAGACCACATACATTTCATATTGTAAAATATTATAACTTTACACGACATGTTATTGAATGTCGTGAAAACTTCCACACAAAAAAAAAAATAAATAAATAAATAAAAATTCAATTTGATTATTTTATGACATGCAAAATTATGCCGTAAAAAATGTATATTTTCACGGCATATAAAAATATATTATAAAATATTTGCACTTAAGACAACATACATTTCATGTCATAAATATTAAATTATATATATATTTTTTAATTTAGTGATTGTTTTAGAAAATTAAAAAATATTTTCCTTCTAAGTATATGTAAATTATTTGAATTTAAAAAGTAAAAAAAAAATTATTTAAAAACTTACGCCACACTCGCTCTCATTCTAGATCAATACATGAATAGAGTACTAAAAATTTCACAAATATTTTACTATTTAGATACATCTAAGTAAGATGCATCTAAAAAAATTGCTTAAAATTTTAAAAATATTCGCTAAAAATAAAAAAAAATAAATATGAAAAACAAAAAATTCAATTTTCGGAAAAATTGAATTCTAAGAAGTGAAACCAAACACACTGAATAGTACTTGCTCACTCAAATAAGAGGGATATAGCAGTATTATCAATACAATTGAGAGAATGATGCACGAGCCGGAGTTAACTCTTGGAGACAAGTTGAAAATAATCATATTCATTGGCAAATTTGCTTAGCACCCCTGATCTCACAAGATTAAAAATAAAATAAAATAAAATCTAAAAATCCAGCTTCAGTCTAACATGTGTGAGATTAATTAACATAACTAAAAAAACAACTAATTTGTTGAAGAAAAAAAAAACTTGCAATAATATTGGGTTTCTTTTTTGTATAATAAGAGAACATGTGTTTCCTGTTGAACTAGAGATTTTGCGGATGAGTCCATGGCTACATATTGCAACTTTGCAAGGCTCTCTCTGTATTGAATGAATAGGACTCATATGTATATAGTATGACTGAATCTTTTCTCAGTTAATTCCCTCCGGTAAAGGTTTTTAAGTAGTGCTTAGTATGCGGAAATGATTTTAGGCAAGAATAGAATGACTATTTATTGATCTCTTAATCAAGGGGGGGAAGGGGTGGTCTTAGCCTCTCCAAATTTTTTTTGCAAAATTTTATTTTTATATGCATGTGTTTACAAAAAAAAAAAAATTGGAATCATTTGAATTGGTCCCCCAAACTCAATTCCATATTTTCAAAAATTTAGATATCTCATTTTATATAAGGGTTAGCCTTAAAAATGTCTCATTTAATGACCATCAAAAAAATTAATATAAAAATATAGTCTATTTGATTGATATGAAATCATATATATAAAAATAAAATAAAAAAAAGAATATTTTGCTTAATTTCTACTAAACAAAGTAAATTGGTTTCTTGTCTAGGTTCTTATTGTTTTTTTTAATTAAACCACTTTTAAAGTTTTATGGGTCAGCTCATTGAATAATATTCAAATAATTGTATAGAGCTTATTAGGTTTAACTTTTTACAATAATGACTTGGACCCCCTTTTTTTCTCACCCCCTTGACCCCCTCTTCCCATGATTGGTCACTTTTTTTTTTTTCTTTTTTTTTTTCCCCTTCTCTTCCAAACACCACCCGCCACGTGTGTGTGTGTGGGGGGGGGGGGGGGGTGGTGATTGGAGGGGGTCTCAATCATCACCCAACTTTTTATTATAACTTCTTAATATTCCAAAGCTAAAAACATTTATTTCTAGTTGTCCATTCAATTTAGGAAATCTATATAGATAAATATATATATACATTGATAAGCATAGGTATCCCATCCCCACAAATTTGAGCTCTCATTCTCCAAGTCACAACCAAGCATGTTGGTGTTCTTTTTCTTATTCAAGAACCAGCAAGAAGAAAAGGAAGATGGGTATTGATAATCCATCGAGTTTGTCTAAATTTATTCACATGTTGATGTTGGATGTTGGTAATCCCTCTGATTGGGCTAAATACCATCAAGATGCTCCCCCAAGTCGTCCACGGCAAGCTCCACCTTGGCAAGCCGTGTTTCCATGGCGGCAACTGCATCTCGTGACTTATCCTTCCTTCCCTTTGTGGGTTCCCTTCCACGGGCTTGCTCCGTCACAGTCTCCTTGACACCGGATGACATTGTTGCCTTCTCTTCCTTTATCTCGAACCTGCTCTGATACCACGTGTCACGGCCTTGGTTGTTTCCAAGCTATCCGTGCGGCACTTAGACGATCTCAAGTCTTACTTGATGATGCTAAGTCATCCTAACTCACATTGTGAGAAAGCTTTTACAATTCTTGGATGGTTTTGGGCAAATGAGGCCCTCCCCCTTTTATAGGCTACAAGAAATGTTCTAGATCTACAATGATGGAGAGGATTCTAAATCCTTCCTCCTACTACATCTTATAGACTATTCTACAATCACTCTAGAGTGTACATGTCTAGAAGGGTTTACAAATATCTATAAGTATGTACAATTCTCTATAAAACACTAAAGAGTTCTAGAAGCTTCCAACATCCTACATGGTCTTCATATTTTCTCAAGCCTTCCGGAAGCTTACAAAATATTCCATTATTCTACCTTTCTTATTTTCTCAAGTCTTCTAGAAGCTTACAAAATAGTCCATTATTCTACCTTTCTTAAAAAACTTTCTTTTGGTAGGTAATTTTGTCTTGTAATTCGGCGGGACGTGACAAGGTGCTATTGTATTTGTTGTTCTTGGACTCCAATTGAAGGAGAAATTCCCTTGATTAGCCAATCTCTTCACACATTTTTCCATTCTTGTATATACGTCTCTCTCTCTCTCTCTCTCTCTCCTCCTTCTCTCTCCTTTCTCTCCATTGACATCTTACACAAACACACAAGCACCACCACCGACCACTGCCCCTCCGATGATGTTAGTTACACGAGCACCAATCGATTGATTCCGAGCCACAATGATGTTAGTTACACGAGCACCAATCGATTGATTCCGAGCTTGGTGTTTGATTCTAATTCCGAGCTTGGAGTTCGATTCTGATTCTGATCCCCTTCCACGGATTTGATTTTCTTTGTGAGTTTCTAACTTATTCAGTTTCCATTTGATTAATTTGGTATATATTGTTGCTTGCATATCTATTTTTTCCGGTTTCTATTCAATTAATTCGGTGAGAACCTTGAATTGCATCCCTTATTCGATTAATTCAGTTTCTCCTCTCTTATCTCTCTTTGATTTTGATTTTGATTTGATTTCTATTCAATTAAGCTAAATTTTTCTCCCTTGCAGTTTCATTTCAACTTTATGATCTCAAGCAGTAAGGATTCATAGAGAGACAGGAGCATATGAGGTATTTTGAATTGTGTTGTGTTTATAGCTCTTCAATGAATATTTCTATTGATTTGGTTATGTAACATGTTTTGATGGTTTGAATGTCTCTGTTATTACAGAAATTGTTTCCAATTGCTAGTTGAATTTTGCTTTGTTCTGAATTTTGATGGAGATATTAGTTTCTTGTTAGTATTATTAAATTTAACTTGCAAGAAAAATATACTTGAAGTAGGAACAGAGATTAGTCTAAATTTTATAAAAGTCATGTTTATTAGCTAACTTTGGGATAATTATTGATTATTAATAAGGTGTATGAATTTTGGAGAAATTGATTTAGTTACCTTGCTTAGTATGAAAAATGGACTTGTTAAAAAGATGGTTTGATTTGGAGTTGTTTTGGTATTTAAAATGTTTTTTTATATTTTTTATTGTTCTTACAGTGCTAGTTTACCTCTATGAGAATGCCCTTGTCCTTCATTCCTTCCTCCCAGTTTTTAGAACAACTATTTGAGATTGAGTTGACTTAGGCAATGTATGTGAAAACAAACATGAGCACTTTGATTATGATTTTCGTTTTCGGGTTTGCTTGTCGTTTTAGAGCAATTGAATTTGGATTCTTATTAATTGGAAGAAAAAAGTTTTGCGGTAGAAAGGCCATAAATGGTAATTACTGGTTCTTAGGCATGAGATCAATATGGAAATTAGATTTTTGTTTTCGTACTTTCATGATATACAAGTCAGTTACATCAATTTACTGGATTGAAATTTTCTTTGTTGTCTATCTATGAGCCTCTGTGAAGGCCACTAACCCAATTTTTCTAGGTTGATAAATGATTAATCATTTATGTTCAATATACCTTTGCCTGCATAAGGGATGATGTAATTTAGATTGTCTTTTTTGTTTTTGTTAGGCAAGAAGGGTGTATTGTTTCTCAATCTCTGATTCAGTAATAAACTACTGCTAGATTTATTTATGCCCATATGCCTGTTGATAACGTGGATGCTTCCACTTCATTAATGTTTTTTCCCACTTGGGAGAGAACTTTGTTCTTGGAACTCTAAAATTTATTTTGTTCCAAATTCCCTAATTGTTGCGAAACAGGTTCTCTCTTAACCTCAATTACTTTATATAGGAAAGTCATGATGCCTTGGGGACTTCCTTATTTTAGAAACTGCTTTGATGACAATTGGGGTTGAAGTTTTGATTGGAGGTAATATAACAGTTTAGCATTATGATTGCCCTTTGCCCTTCTTTTCTGAAAGCCATCTAGAATTAAATTCTAAAATGGAAGGTATATATGAAAACTATAGAATAACAAAGGTCATGATTTAAATTCTAGCTCAGTGAGTTTTCTTTCTTTTTTGGTTCTTGAATTCCCTTTTCTTGTAATTTAATTGCCTGTCTTTATACTACGTATTGAGATAAAAAAAAGTCAAAATCATCTCTAGTACTAAAGCAACATACCTGCATTAACTGTTTTACTGTTAGTGATTTGTCTATTTGTCTTTTAACCTCCATTGCTCTGTAATTTCAATCTTTAATTTTCTTGGTTTTCATGAATGTGGGACTTTCATTTGTGAGAGGAGCTTCAATCTGGAAGAAATCAGTGAGAGTTTATGATGTAATTGAAGTTTTGTTATGGCTATTAATTGTAGAATATGCATCATAAAATATCTAGGGTTTCTGTTGTGAAGTATATCATACCTTCCAAAAATCATTGACTGACTCAAGTTGTAAAGTATATCGTTAATGTTTAATTTATTATTTTTTACAACTTTACTTGCATGTCGTAAATGGCGCTCAGCTTTTCATGGCATGCCATATAACGGCATTTGTGTGCATGCCATGAAAGAGTTTTTACGACATGCATTGCAAGTCGTAAAAATTCAATTTTGTTGTAGTGCATTACCACACTACCACAAAATGTGTAATTTCATTTCTGAATTACAAATTATCATAACTCTTACCAGAAAAATATATAATATTTACTATAAAAATGCATAACATTTACTTCAAAAATACATAACCGATACATATGATACACATCCTTTGAAAGGGTGTGTAGTGTAGTGTTTACCCTCTTAATTTTATTATTGAGTGATAAACATTTGCAAGAAACACTAGTTTATATAGCATTTTTTCTTCCTAATATGTTGTTGTGTAACCATAGAAAAGTTACATTTCATCTTCTCTTTGTTTTTGGATTGGTGAGAAAGGTAATGATAAGACAATACAAATCTTTTATTATTTATTGATATATCTTAGACTATTTTTTTTCGTACAAAAGTAAGCTTGAGTAATTTTAAATATAGGATGATATTTTTTATTTTTTATTCAATTTGAAAAAAATTTAAAAAATTAGACTATAATAGTTGAAAAAACATTGACTTAATCTTTGTAGGAACATAATTTTACACACATGAATAAAATGTGACTAGAACTCTCATTATAAGCCTTTAGCTAGTAAAACAATGCCTAAACGATGAACTAATCTGGCAGACATGTTCTGGAAAAGCACCTCTCTTATGGCTAAGGCAAAACTTGGGATCAATAGGGAAAGGAAAGAGGGATTTAGGGTTATGTACGAGTAAAAGAAATAGAATCCTCTATATGTTGATCTTGGTTGCTTTTATAGCCTTTCTTCATGTGGATTGGCATTGCCCAAACAATATTTATGAGGACTCTCCGTTAAGCAAATAAGCTTATCCAAACTCCCTAAAGTCATGCATGCAATGAACATTTACAATTCAAAATAAGAACGGCGAAGCTAGCTGGCAATCGATGCCCGACAATTTGATCGACCACCTAGCTCATACAAGCCCTACGCATAAATGAATTAGCTATATTATCAATTTAAAAATATGTATTGTGAATATTCAATTAATAATTTCTTATCTCAAAAACCTAGAAAATAAGTTTTGAATAATATTAAAATGTAAAAAGCCTCATTTTTAAGTTATTATTTTAGAATTCAAATTATTTTGAACAGACTCTGCTTTTGAATATTTTATGATCATTTATACGTACGTAGAAGTGATGTTCCTTCAAAATTCTATCATTGCCAATTGTTTAAAAAGTAGCCTTGGTACATCCCAAAAGTTAGAGAAGGGATATCAGCTGTGCCTTTGAGCACAACAAGAGATACTATGCCTACTCAAATAATTTGATTTATTTTAGAATGGTGAAAAAACTTTTAAAGATATATTTAGAAGTACCCTTTCCTAAAGCTAAATACTTTAGCAAAGAGGATGCAGGTAGTGGCAAGGGCACCCTACATACTGATTAAGCCCATTATATTAGTAATGTTAGGAATACTAATAGATAGGGCCGGATATAGGGTTATTCAAATCGTCTAACTTGAACCAATCTGCATACAAATAGGCGGTTTCGTAGACACAATACGGACAGATGCGGTTTGGAATATGGCATGATTGCGAGTTGCGGTTGGGTTGCCAGTTTAACCCGCACCCGCAAGAACCTGCCCGCATTTAGACTTTTTTTTATTTTTTTTTTTATATTTTTTTAATAATATAACCTGGACCATTATTATTTTATTATTGCATTTTGAATGAATATAAAAGTTAATGAAGAATTACTTTTAGGTAAGCTTAGGATTTTGAATGATTTTACTTTAATTATATTGTTGGGTAGTAGATAGTGAATGAGATTGATGATCTAGTTTAGAATTTTGAAAGATGTGCTTGTGTTAGTTTATGATTTGATTTAAAAGTTTAGGATTTTGAATGATTTGTTTGTGTTAGGAATTAATTTTGTTATGTTTTTAATTTTATAAATTTTAATTCATTAATTATTAATGCTGAAGCATTTTAGAAAATTGGGAGGAAAATGACCAAAAATAAATATTTACAAAATGGGGAAAAAAATGCTCCAAAATAAAAGAAAAAAATCCAATTCGCAAACCGACCGCACATCTGTGAACCCTATCCGCACAAACCGCAACCCGCACTACGAACAGTTGCGGGTTGAATTTTTTCAAAACCGCATATATGCGGGCCAGTTTAAATCAATCTGCAAACCGTCCAAAATCGAACTGCGATCACCCCTACTAATAGATATACCATATAAAACACATACTTATTTATGAGTTTAATCTCTTGACTTGAAACTAACATAATATAATATCTAATTAAGTATATTTATTGATACATTTGATAGTGTACACGGAGGCTCTTTCAAATTTCATTACCCACAAAACCATATATGGATTGTAAAAAAAAAAAGTTTAATAGAAACATTTCTAAAATAATTTTATATAAATATTTTATTTGGATTGCATCGTCCATTTAAAAATTGAGCATTGATAGAGACCCCTTCCAATCACCACCCCCACAGTCCTACACACACGTGGCGGGTGGTGATTAGAGGAGAAGGAAAAAAAAAAAAAAAAAAGCAAAAGAAAAAGTAGTCAATCAAAAAAGAGAGAGGGTTAAAGGGGGTGAGGGGAAAGAGGGTCTTAAACATTTTTGTTAAAAATTATTTGGACTACACACAAGCTATGGTTCCGAACGAATGATAGTTGAGATAGTTTCGAACACTCTCACTACTCCTCACTGTGACTGTTTCGGAAACTAAACTGTGTCTACGCCAAACGAAGTTCTCATTCAACTGATAATCCATCATCCAATTTTCTTTGGTAAGTGAACGCCTATCTTGATATCTCTGCAATTTACTTTCTCATAGACAATTCAACAAATACCCATCATGCAAAACACATCACACCTCTAATTTATGCTCTTCCCGAATTGAATTCTTTCTGATAATATTCATCAATGGCTGTTTTGGTACTTTGCAACTCAAGTATTTGTTGTAGTAATGTCAATATCTACCTGATAATAATAAACAATACCATTCGAAGTGCAATGGGTCTATGGTGAATTTGAAGAAACATAGGAGAAAAATGGTGGGTCTTTGTGGGTCTGTGATGACAAGCTCACATGGGTTAATGGCAGTGAGTTGGAAGCCAAATGGTGATATGTCTTCTGAGGAAGCAATTAGGGTTTTGAAGTCAATTTCTTCAGACCCAGAGGAAGCTTTTTCATTCTTTAAGTCTATTGCTCAGCTTCCTATGTTGTTCACACTACCGAAACATGTAATTACATGCTTGAGCTCTTGATGGTTCATAGGAGGATTGGTGATATGGCTGTTGTGTTTTGAATACTTCTCTATAGGAATTTGAATACTTATTTGATCATATTTAAGGCTCTTCATGTAAAAAGAGGGATTTGGCAAGCCCCATTTGCACTTGAGCGGATGAGAAAAGAAGGGTTCGTTTTGAATGGTGTAGACACCCCATTTTTGACCGACCTCAAGACTTGGACGTCATCGTTTGAACACTCGATGATTATCCATGTTCGTGTTCGTCTTGAGTTCTCGGAGGTTTCGGCCGCGTGCCTTGCCTCAAGACCTCTCGACTTATGTTTTTGCTTCTGGGGACAGGGAATGGCTTATTGGCCACCCCAACACCTCACCGGCCATGGCTTGAGGCCACCGGCCCTCTTTTCTTTCCACTGGCCATTGGTGATGGCCAGTCGGCACTTTGTTTGGTCGGCTGACCATTAATTTGGCCGATTGACTCCTTTTCTGGCCGAGACCTTTTCTTGAGAAGGTTTGAACCTTTTGAACCCCCTATTTTAGCTTCTTGAGGAAGCTTGAACCTTTTGAACCCTTAGTTTTTAGCTTCTTGAGGAAGCTTGAACCTTTTGAACCCTTGGTTTTTTGCTTCTTGAGGAAGCTTGAACCTTTTGAACCCTTTGGTTTAGCTTCTCCAAAAAGCTTGAACCCTTTGCACCTTTTGCTCTAGCTTCTCCAAGAAGCTTGAACCCTTTGCTCTAGCTTCTCCAAGAAACTTGAACCCTTGTCAAGCTTCTAAGAGAAGCTTGACCCCTTTGCTTAGCATCCCTTAGAAGCTTGCCCCCTTTGACCCTTTTGCCTTAGCTTCTCCAAGAAGCTTAGGCCTTTTGCCTTGCTCTATAAATAGAGGGCCTCTCCTCCCATTTCAAGGGTTAGAAAAAATCTGATATATATCATATATATATCACTCTCTCTCTATATCTCCCTCTCTCTCTACATTTGGGTGTGTTAGAGGGTTCAAAAGGGTCTAGTTGTTGCATCTTTGCACACCAACTCTTGGCCTAACACCTCCATCATCAACCTAAGGATCTTGGAGGCCATTTTCAGAGGCTAAAGGACTGTTTTGTTGGACCAAGAAGCTGCTGTCCTCTCTTGGCTACAAGGGTAATCTCTTTTCCCTCTTTATTTCCCGTTTTTGCACACACTTTTATCCTATCTTTCAAGCATATTTGGGCTTTGTCATTGTAGACACCCCATTTTTGACCGCCCTCAAGACTTGGGCATTACTGATGGTTTGCTCGGTGTTGAGAGATGTGCAGGCCAAAGATTCAATTCCTTCGGCAAGGAGAGAGGCAAACCCTTCAAAACACTTTGTTTAGGGGTTTGGAGTTGAAGAAAAGAGGAGAGGAGGGGAGAAAATAGGTTGGAGAAGAAGTTCGCCATGAATCCGGGTAGAAGAAAGACGAGCGGCCCTCGCTGAATCAGGCTTATTCAATTGCATACTTGGAGTTAAGCTATGAGGCCATAACCATTGGAAAGAAGACTTCCGGGGCTTCACTTTGTACTCAAGAATCTCCCAAAGCCAAGTCCGGGTGGAGGAGATATGATTGATTGAAGCAGGGTATCATCCCGGTTGGATCGAGTCTGTGCGGCTTCACGGAAAAGGGCATAACTTTTTGTACAGGAGGAATTTTGATGCAAGGTTTACGCCATTGGAAAGCTAACTTCCGGGGCTTCAATTTGCATACGCACTGGCCTTTTTTTGACCTAGGAATCACCTATCGGCACTCTATTTAGCCGACCGGCAGAAAATAGTGCCGACCAGCACTTTATTTTGGCCGATGATCAAATTTTCTGGCCGACCTGACCCCTTTGACCCTCCCAAGCCTGGTGCATGCCAGCTGTGATAGCTGGGATACACAGAACCAGATCCACGTGCATCCATATGCCTATTTTGCACCCTTTTGCACCTTTGAACCCCTTAAAGCTTCTAGAAGCTTGGACCCTTTGGCCAAGCTTCTTGGAGAAGCTTGGCCAGCTTTATTAGCTTCTCCTAGAAGCCTTGCACCCCCCTTTGCCCCTTTGACCCTTTCCATTTGCTTAGCCATTAAGTTAAGAGCTTATACTTGGCCTATATAAGCTCTTCTCTTCTCCTTTGTCTAGGGTTGGAGATTCTTAAGCAAAAAACCAGAGGATATACATATATTCTGATATAGATACATATATCCCACCTCCTTCTCTATATCTATCCTATCCAAGCTTCCAAACACCTTGGTTCTTGTATCATTTGCTCTACAACACCTAGCACAACACCTCCATCTTCCATTCCAGCATTTGGGAGGTCATTTGCAGAGGTTAGGAGCTCAGAAACTTGGACCAAGGGGTGCTGGTTTGTTGGTCTACAAGGGTAAGCACACTTTTCCCCAAAACTAGCATTTTCTTGGTTCATATCTAAGCCATAGTTGCATGTATTTTTGAGCTTCGATGTAAACTACAAAGAGGCTTGTTTTGATCCCTTCTTCAACATTGAAAAAGGGCTCAACCTTGTTTGGGACCCCCATGTATGACTTGCTTCAATACCCTCTTGGGTCCTTATTTTGTTGCATGTTTCTTTAGCCTACCATGCTTCCATTTTTGGGCCTTCGACAGGCCTGAAAAGTGTCTTATTTTTCCCCCCTCTACATGTCTCATGAAGGTATTTGGCTGTTTGATGATAGCATCTAGCCTATCTCTTTACCCCCTTGTATGCCATGATTCTTGCATAGTATATTTGGCTGGCGTATAATCTGTTTTTGAGCATGTAATAAACTGTAAGTAGGCTTATTTTGAGCCCTTCTTCAACATTGAAGAAGGGCTCAACCCTGTTTGGGACCCCTATCTTGCACTTGTTTCATAATCTCTTCTATTTACCGTAATTTTGCATGCTTTGTTAGCCTATCTTGCTTCTATTTTGTGGCTGGTCATAAACTGGAAATGTGCTTGTTTTTCCATGTATAAGGTCTGTCCTAGGTTGTTTGGGTCAATCTTGGCATGCTTTGTATAGCCTAGCCCCTTTGCATTGTAGCTTGTATGCTTCAAGTAGGTGCATGTGTAGGATGCATTGCCTCCATGATTTCAAGGGTTTGGAACCCTCTTACATGCTATTTCAGGCCCTAATCCATGCTCACATGTTCATTTTTGTCATCTCTTTCATGCTTTAAGGGTGTGTCCTTTTATGCATTCAAGGGTGCCTTGTGCATGCTTGTGTGTTTAGAGCTTTTAGGATGCCATGAGTGTGAGTTTTGGGTGTATTTTTACACGCTGAAAACCTGTTTTTGGTTGCTCGAGTCTTGCCATGATTGGTCTTGTCAAGTGTGGTTCAAAGCCTCATTACCTTGCTTCAAGCACTCGGGCTATTTGCATGCTTTGTTTGGTCTTGTTCAGCTTGGTTTGGCACCATGTTTTGCATGATTTCAGAGCTTTTCATGTATGCTAATAGTCCATGTTTGTGCCTCTTAGATGTGTTTAAGAGTTGCTTAATTATGCTTAAGTGTTGGTGCCTTAACTTATACATGTGTGCATGTGTGTTTGGCCCTCTTGACTTAGCATTTTGGCCACTGATTTTAGGACTATTTGAGTTGCCTAATTCATGTATAAGACCATCCTTCCATTGATTCGCATGCTTGTCTTGTATGCTTACTTGCATGATTGCATTGTATTGCCATATTGCATACTAGTTGACATGTTTAGGACTTCATTGCATCGACATGCATGCTAAGCCTCTTGACCAAGTCATGATAGAGGTTTGAGCACCCTTGTTTGCTTGTTTGCATTGCATGCATTTGAAATCAAAGTTGCATTCTTGGTTCTTAGGGCCATCATGCATGGAAATGCGCGATTGGTGGTCCGGGAATCGAGGCACATGCCCGTTTGAGTCAATAACATGATAAGGGGTGTGTATAGTGCATAAATACCTTGAATCACATTGCCATGCATGTTGTTGTCCTCTGCTGCTGTGGGTTGCAGGTTCTGCAGGTGTTAAGTGCCGGCCGGCACTATTTAGTGCCGACCGGCAGTCAATTGCCAGCCGATAACTTCATCTAGTGCCGGTGGCCTCCTTCTTCAGCCGGTGGTGCTCTACCCCAGTGCCCTGAGAGGCACTCCTGGGACTTTGGCAATTTTCAGGGGAGGATAGCAGGGGAAACAGAGGCAATCCGTGCATGGCAGTGCGATTCCGAGCCGATTCCGAGCGCGCGCTGCATTTGAGCCCTCTTCCCGAGGCGTTTACTGCTTTAATTAACTTAGTTAATTTGTTAATTAATTTAGTTAAGTTGTAATAATTAATTAGCTTGCGTAGTTAATTAATTTGTATTATTCTTTTGGTCCCTCCGAGCGAGGGCAAATTTGTAATAAGTGTGTGTGAGTGGGTGCATGTCTTCCAACCCCCATTTCTTTCTACCCTTTTATTTACCTGCTTATGATGGTAGATTAGGGCACATCTAAATTAGCATACCTTATGCAATGCATGCGTGCATTCATGCATTTGTTTACATACATCGGGCTCGGTACATCATACAAACTGCATCGTACTTTCAATTCCAAATTGAATACGTGATAGTTGTTGCATTTCATGTGCCATGCTTAGGATAGCCGAGCCTGTCTAGATTACATTCCGTATGCGATGCATTAGTCACTTAACATAAACTAGGTCATGCATGTTTTGCTAACTGGTTTCTTGTTTTGGCACGGAGTACGATGTAAGTTTTATACTTTAGCATGTCGCATGCGTGTGAATGTTAACATGACAGTATGCCTACCATGCGGCTAAGTGCTTATGTGATAAACTGCTTGAATGCCTGTGGGTGGAGGTTGGATTACTTGAGTTGGGAATACTCATTGAAATCCGTGTTTTAGCCTACTCGCGAGTAGCAATTTCAAACTGTTTTCCAAACAAGACGGATATGCAATGCTTATTTCCAAATTAGGCGATCTAGTCTATACTTGTTTGATGTGCGCACAACATAGTAATTCTAGGCTAATAACCGGAATAAGAACGCATAAAGTTTTCAAAATTGGATATCACGGTTAGTAGAGGCCGGTCTTCGGACCGGGCGAAAGGGGGTGCTCATAGCTGACCTTCCCCGATCGTACCCAAGCACCCGAGCCAAGACCACTTTGGTGATGACGGACACGTGGCCTTCGGCACCGAGTCAGGGTTTCCTAAATTTCCCATTTTAAAATATTTAGGTGGCGACTCTGTAATCTGGCAAAGCAGTCCATGTTTGGCACTACTTTTCAAAAATCTGTTTTCTCAAACGATTTGCCGGATTTGGACTCTTTGGTTCAGACTTAGAACCGACACAAATCGAGTCCGAACTGTAGTGACCCCAAAACGAACAGAACGGGAGTCATCCTCCCGGGGCGTTCGGGGACGTCTACAATCATAAACTGAAAAAAGTCTTATTTTGAGCTCCTCTTGAAGTTTGTTGAAGACCACTTTTGTGTTTGGGGTCGTTTACCCCCTCTTAGGCCTTGTTTGGCCTCATTTTTGTGCATTTTTGGTGAGCTCCGGGACCACCTTGTTTGGGCCTCCACACTATTGAAATCTTGAGGGATTTTAGTGGTGAGGATGGTGGTTTAAGGTCCTAAGAAGGAGAGGACCATCCCCTCTCCTTGTTGTCTTCAATATGTGCCATTTTAGCCTCATGTGTGAGCACCATTTTTAAGTTCATGTTGGCCATGTATTAAGTGTTATTTGTGCTTATTTTGCCATGATATAGCACTATTTTCAATTGGTTTAGACACACCATGCTTGCTTTGCATACTTGTCTTGTAATGCCATGAAATTGCCTTGACATGTATCTAGCATTTAGACCACTATGCTTACTTGTTTTGGTTTAGCTTTGTGAAGCTTTTATGCATGTTTAAGTGTGCTTGAGGACTATTTTTGGTTGTTTGGGTCATCCATGATTCGCTTTGTATAGCTACCGTGTAATCTCCCTTGTAGGCCTTGAGTGTTGACCCCTCTAGCATGCTTTACTTGCACTATTTCAGTGATTTGGCATCACTTATAATGTCATTTCAGTCCTCATGGCATGCTTGTATGCTTGCATTTGATGCTCCTTTAATGCTTTATAAGGTCGTTGTCTTATGCTCCATGATTGGACCTTTGTATGTGCTTCCATGTTTAAACCATTTAGATGCCATCTAGGTGTGTCTTTAGTCTTGTTTAGACTTGCATTGGACCTATTTTAAGTCCCCTTGGCCCTTTGAGGCTTGGCTTGTATAGCCATAGTTTAAGCCCCTTCGCTTGCTTTGAGTTTTGGACCATGTTGCATATTGTCATATGTCTTGCATACTTGCATGTTTTAATTGCATCTTGTATGCTTGCCATTAGCATAGTTATTCCATGCCTAGCATGCTTGTTAACTTAGGTTGTGTGCCTAGTATACATTGCTTGTGTCCATGCTCATGTTGCATATCTAGCTCACATGCCTAGGTTGCATTACATTGGCATGCATGCTTTGCCTTTTGAATTGAGTATGACAAAGGTTGAGCTCATTGTTTGTTTACGTGCATTTCATCCTACATTGAAAATGCATACTTGGTCTCTTGGGCCATCACGCATTGAAATGCGCGATTGGTGGTCCGAGAATCGAGCACCATACCCCTTTAAGTCATAAATATGATAAGGGATGTGGTGGTGCATACATTTGCTTGAAATGCATTGCCATGCCTTGTTTTGCCCTCTGCTGCTGTCAAAATAGGTTCTGCAGGAAGCTTTGGCCGGCTGGCCATCTATACTGCTGACCGGCCATCCATTGTTGGCCGATGGCTTTACAAATGGTCGATGACCATCCGGACATGGCCGGTGGTGTTCTGTCTTAGCCGATGATGTTCCACAGTGTCCATAGAGTGCTCCCTAGGACTTGTGCAATTTTCAGAGGAGCAGAGCAGGGAAAACAGAGGCAAACTTGTGCATGGAATTGGATTTCCGAGCAAACCCGAGCACGCGTGCATTGGACCCTCTTCCCGAGGCCTTTACTGCTTTCTTAGCTTAGTTAATTTGCTTAATTAATTAGGTGGTCTGTAATAATTAATTAGCTTGTAGGTTAATTAATTTGTATTATTCTTTTGGTCCCTCCGAGCGAAGGTAAATTTGTAATAAGTGTGGGTGCGTGTGTGCATGTCTTCCAACCCCCACTTCTTTCTCCCTTTTACTTACCTGCTTTTGATGGTTAGTATTAGGGCATATTTAAATTAGCATACCTTATGCTATGCATGTGTGCATCCATATATTTGTCTTGCATGCACCGGGCTCGGCGCATCATACTAACTGTATTGTATTTCAATTCCAAGTTGAATACATGTTATTTGTAGCATCTCATATGCCATCTTAGATTAGCCGAGCCTATTCTAGCTGCATTTTGCCTGTGTCGCATTAGCCATTTTAACATGAACTAGGATCATGCATGTGATTACTAACTAGTTTCTGTTTTGGCTTGGAGTACTAGGTAAGCTTTTATGCTTTAGCATACCGCATGCGTGTGAGTGTAGCCATAATAGCATGATTACCATGAGGCTAGCTGCTTATGTGATATAACTGCTTGAATGCCTGTGGATGGAGGTTGAATTACCTAAATTGGAATAATGCATTGAACGCGAGTTTTGGCGTCTCCCCAGGTGCTGGAGCTCTTGCTGGGGAAGGAACTTGTTGTGAAGCGGACGCGCCGCTTTGCTGTTGCAGCCTGGTGATGAGCTCGGCCTGCTGAGCCATGATTGCAGCCTGCTGCTTGGAGAATTCCGCTTGGCGGACAGCGTCTTGCTGCATGAGTTTCATAGTTTCCTGCATCTGACGCATCATTGCCTCCACCCCTGACGTATTCTATTAATCCATCTAACTGACTGGTATCTATCCCTGCAGTAGAAACTGAGACCTCAACCTGACTGTTCACTGGTGGGATGGATAAGGGCCCCTGATCTGGTAACTGTTGAACTGGTGATTTGTGCCTGACTGTCCCTTTTACCCTGCCACTGATTGCCCTTGAACTGAACCTCTGACCTGACAAAGTCTATTAGCACAAGTTCGATGAACCTCGGAGGATATCGGAGCCTTCTGAAGCTATGGTTCCAAGACTACCTAACAAAAGAGAAAACAGACAGCACCTCAGCTCAACTTCACCAAAACAGATACGAGTGTAACAGGATGACTGTGCCCTCTACTGAATTCTGCCCCTCAAAATTCAGCCTCAAATCTGAGTCTGATACCCACAGGTAAAGCTGACTCCCAAATACTGATAGTAATGCCCGCAGGCCTGATGCCCAGACTTGTAAACCGATACATGCATTCCTGTAGAGACGCACTCTAAAAGCAAAAGCAGACAAGTGAGAGCCAAAACACCCCTATGTTGGGGCAGGGTTTCCCTGTCCTATTTTGTCAGGAGCTAGGGTTTCACTACGCACGCAGCGGTTTCAAACAACCTATAAACGGGTAAGCAACCTGTCCTAGTTTGGAATGGTCACTATGGATCCGAATATGCACTAGGTCGAATGGTCAAAAAGGGTGCCCCAATAAAACCGGGGTTTGTGTTCCCATACTGGCAGAGCCCACAACCGGTCAGCCTTATGGTCATGCCTTGACAAGACAAGCCTCCGGCAAACCGTTCAGGAATAGCAGATGGCAAACACGGTGTCCTAGGCGCACCAATGCAAATGCAATGTAAAGAAACACACAAGTGTAGTCAAAACCAGATATCATGAGTTCGAGTCAAGTTCTCTAAATTCCCCAGCAGAGTCGCCAGAAACTGTAGACATCCCCGAACGCCTCGGGAGGGTTAAGTCCCGTTCCGTTCATATTGGAGTCACTACAGTTCAAGGACTCAAATGTCACGGTTCTTAATCTTGAACCAAAGAGTCCAAATTCGGCAAATCGATTTTGAAAACAAATTTTTTTGAAAGGAAGTGCCAAACGTGGACTGCTTTGCCAGATACAGAGTCGCCACCTAAATATTTTTTAATGGGAAATTTAGGAAACCCTGACTCGTTGCCTAAGGCCACGTGTCCGTCATCACCAAAGTTGCCTCGGCTCGGGAACTTGGGTACGATTGGGGAAGGTCACTTCGTGAGCACCCCCGCTCGCCCGGTCAAAGACCGGCCTCTACTAACCATGATATCTATTTTTGAAAACATTGTGTGTTCTAATTCCGGTTATTAGCCTAGATTTACTATGTGATGCGCACAGCATACAAGTATAGACTGAGTCGTCTAAATTGGAACAAAACACTTCATGTTTGTTTGTGAAAATGGTTTGCTACTTGCAAGTAGGCTTAAAATGCGGATTTTGCCACCCTCGGGTGGGCTTAGAAAACATGATTTTGCCACTGTCTAGTGGGCTTAAAGCAAACATTTGATGAATCGTCCCAATCCAAATAACCCAACCTCCACCCACAGGCATCCAAGCAGGTATATCACATAAGCAAATAGCCTCATGGTAAGCATGCTATCATGGCAGACACTCACACGCATGCAAGGATGCTAAAGCATAAAACTCACCGAGTACTCCAAGCCAAAACAGAAACTCATTAGAAATCATGCATGATCCTAAATATACAGGATTGCCTAATGCAACACATGCAAAAATGCAACTATAGCAGGCTCGGCTATCCTAAACATGGCATATGGAATGCTACAGCTATCATGTATTCAACTTGGAATTGAAATACAAATGCAGTTAGTATGATGCGCCGAGCCCGGTGCATGTAAAACAGATGAATGAATGCAAACATGCTATCATACTGTATGCTAATTGAAATATATCCTAATCTAACCATCATAAGCAGGTAAATAAAAGGGAAGAAAGACATGGGATTGGAAGACATACATCACACTCACCCACACTTATTACAATTTTGCCCTCGCACAGAGGGTCCGAATAAATATACAGTCCCGAATAAAAGAATAGTACAGTCCAAATAATGTATAAATTCCTAATTAATTAACAAATTAACTAAGAAAGCTGTAAAACTGGCATGCAAGCCAGGGACTGCCTTGATTCCGCTCCGGGTGATGAATGATGCATGTTCGGGTTGCCTTTGTGCGGAAATCCATGACGATGCCCCAATTAGCCTCTGTTTGCACCAGTTCTTGAAATGCGTGCCAAGCTCCGAAAAGTTGCTGATTCTTCATTTTGCTGCAACAGAGAGCAGGAAAGGGGCATGGCAATGTATTTTCACAAATGTATGCATGTCTCGATCCTCGTGCCACCAATCACGCATCTCGATGCATGATGGCCGAGGAGTCGATCTGCACAATTCAATATGAAATGAATGCATATGAAAATACAACAAAACCTAACTCCATCATGGATAATCCGGAGTGTCAGTGACTGGGGAATTGAGACACGTTCCGTCACTCGGAGTACGGAACGTACCTCGTTTCCCGTGCCCGGGCTAACTCCTATCCCGAACATGATGCAATATGCATGAAATGCAACTAAGATACAACCTAACATGCGAAAGGCTATGAAATGGCATACACGATGCACGAGGAAACATGGCATACACGATGCGATGACATATATCCTAGCATACACAATGCTATGGAATGAAATGACATACACAATGCATAATGGACTTACACTAACACGAGTGGACCTCAGCCACACTCACATGAGAGGCCATAATGATGAAAATGAGACAACTCGGGATACGTGCACACGTGCACGCAAACCGAGGACCGGCCCTAAGTGTAGACACCCCATTTTTTACCGTCCTCAAGACCAGGACGTCACCGCTTGAACACTCGGTGATTATCCATGTTCGTGTTCGTTTGGAGTTCCCGGAGTTCTCGGCTACGCGCCTTGCCTCAGGACCTCCGAACTCAACTGTTTTGTGTCTGGTTTTGCACCAAACACTTGTGTTTGCCTTGGAGAGGCAGGGAATGCCTTTTGAGGCATCCCCACACACCACCGGCAGTGGCTAGAGGCCACCGGCTGGTTAGTGTTGCCATCGGCACTATATTGTGCCGGTCGGCACTCTTTTGTGCCGGTCGGCAGTCAATTTTGTCAAAATGACAATTTTGCCCTGCCGACTACTGTTCAGTTGCTTTATGAGATATTTTAAGGCAGCTGTCTTGCATTTGTTTCCCCTCCATACACGTGTATGGAGGGATGAGCCTTTGATTGACTTAGCTTGTAAGCTTTGTTGTCTATAAGAGAAGGCTCTCTTCTCTTGGCTCAAAGGTTAGAGGAGTTAGACATTTTTAGAGAGAAAAGACAGAGAAGAAGCTTTGGTTTTAGGGTTTGAATTCTATATCTATTCTATCTCTCTTTTTCTCCCTTGTTTGTACACTAGGTGTTTGTGTCTCACTATTGCACATCAACACCTAGTGTTTCACCTTCCCTTGGCTACTGAGGTTCCAAGAGGTTGTTCTTGGAGTTTTTGGCTGGATTAGAGCTTAAGGAAGCAACAACATCATCTTTGGTGAAGAAGGTCAACAAGGGTGAGAAACTTGCTTTATTTACCCCATTCTTGCATTCCATTTTTACCTATCTTTGAACTGTTTTTGTGCTTGGTGTTTAATACAAAAAAGTTCTATTTTTTAGTCCTCTTGTTAAGGGTGTTTTGTGGTTTAGGTGTGTTTGACCACCCTTAGGCCTTGAGAGGCCCCATTTTTGTGCTATTTTGTTGAGCACCGGGATTTTGGTGTTTGGGTCTCTTCACCACTGAAATCTTGAGGGATTTCAGCGGTGTAGATGATGCCTTGAAGTCCCAAGAAGGAGAGGGCCACCCCCTCTCCTTGATGTCCTTGAAAAGGACAAGTTTTGGTCTCTTAAGGAGCTTTATGTTCAAGTGTGTGTTGAGCATGCTGTGGCTGTATTTTATATTTATATTGCCATGTTTTAACTTTGTATTAAGTTGGTTTTGGTCCCTTATGCATGCTTAGCATAGTTGCCATGTAATGCCTTGTATTGCCTTAACATGCCTTAGGTTGTTAGCCCTAATTTGAGCATGATTTAGGCTTAGACTTGTGAATGTTTTGTGCTTATTTTGCCATGCTTTAGGTCTGTCCATAGTCATTTGGATTGATTTTGGCATGCTTAGTATAGCTCCTTTGCATTTGTAGCTTGTAGGGCTTGTATGCCTCAAGTATGAGAATGTATAGCATGTGTTGCTTGCATTATTTTGATGGTTTGGGATCACCCAACATGTAATATCAGTCCCTTTGGCATGCCCATATGCTTGCCTAAGTCGCCTCTTTATTGCTTTAAAAGGTTGTGTTGTATGCCCCACGTTTTGGCCATTATGCATGCCTTTAAATTTAAGTCACTTAGATGCCATCTATGTGATCTTTTGGACTTAGTTTTATGTGTTAAAACTCTATTTTTGGTCGCCTAATGCATGCCATGAATGGTTGTGTTAAGTGTAGCCCATTACCTCTTTGGTGAATCTTGAATGCTCGGGCCATTATAGCATGCTTAGTCTATTTTGTTGCTTGGTTTGACACCATGTTCTACATGATTTTCAGAGCTTATGATGCATGCTAAGTGTCTATAGTCTCCCCTTTCAAGTGTGCTTGAGGGTTGCTTATTTTGTGCCTAAGCATTAAGTCTTAACACATGCATGTGTGTGTGTGTTGACTTTCATTTTTGGGCATTATGGCTACTGATTTTAGGCCTACTTGGAGTTGCCTAGGTCATGAGTAAGGCCATTATTTACTTGCTTGCATGCTACCTCATGTTTGCTTGTATGCTTGCATTGTTTGTCTATATGCTCATGTTGCATCCTTGGTTGACATGCTTAGGATTGCACACACAGGCATGCATGCCTTGTTCCTTGACTTGGTGATGGGAATTGGGCCTCACTTTGTTTGATTGGTTTGCATGCATTTGAAATTCAAGTTGCACACTTGATTCTTTAGGCCATCATGCATGGAAATGCGTGATTGGTGGCCCGAGAATCGAGGCACATCCTCCTTTGAGTCATAAACATGATAAGGAATATGTTTGGTGCATATATTGCTTGAATTGTATTGCCATGCAAGTTTTGCCCTCTGCTGCTGTGAGTTGCAGGTTCTGCAGGCATTTTGTGCCGACCGGCAGTCTATTATCTGCTGATGGGTGAATTCAGTGCCGGTGGCCACATACTTCAGCCGGTGGTGTTTCCCCTCAGCCGGTGGTGATCCCCATGATTCAAGGAAGCAGTCCTGAGACTTTGGCAGTCCTCAGAGGAGGAAAGCAGGGAAAACAGAGGCAGACTTTGCATGGTAGCACGATTCCGAGCGAGTCCCGAACACGCGCCGCGTCCGGCCCTCTCCCCGAGGGGTTTACTGCTTTAATTAGATTAATTAATCTGCTTAATTAATTTAATGGGTTTGTAACTTAATTAGCTTGCGTAGTTAATTATTTGTATTATTCTTTCGGTCCCTCCGAGTGGGGGCGCATTTGTAATAAGTGTGGGTGAGTGGTGTGTATGTCTTCCAACCCCCACTTCTTTCTTCCTTTTTATTTACCTGCTTTTGATGGTAGATTAAGGCACGTTTATTTTAGCATACCTTATGCTATGCATGCGTGCATCCATGCATTCGTTGACATGCACCGGGCTCGGTACATCATACAAACTGCATTGTATTCTCAATTCCAATTTGAATGCGTGCATCGAATGAAGTGCATTTCATATGCCGTCTTTAGGGTTAGCCGAGCCTACTCTAAATTGCATCCTTGCCTGTGTTGCATTAGCCACTTAACATGACCTAGGGACATGCATATCTGCTAACTAGTTTCTTGTTTTGGCATGGAGTACAATGTAAGTATTTATGCTTTAGCATATCACATGCGTGTGAATGTTGCCATGACAGTATGCTTACCATGCGGCTAATTGCTTACGTGAGATAAACTGTTTGAATGCCTGTGGGTGGAGGTTGGATTGCTTGAGTTGGAAAAACTCATTGAAATCCGTGTTTTAGCCTACTTACGAGTAGCAAAATCCGAAACACTTTCAAAACAAAACGGATATGCAATGATTATTTCCAAATTAGGCGATCTAGTCTATACTTGTTTGCTGTGCGCATAACATAGTAATTCTAGGCTAATAACCGGAATAAGAACGCATAATGTTTTCAAAAACGGATATCACGGTTAGTAGAGGCCGGTCTTCGGACCGGGCGAAAGGGGGTGCTCATAGCTGACCTTCCCTGATCGTACCCAAGCTCCCGAGCCAAGACATTTGGTGATGACGGACACGTGGCCTTCGGCACCGAGTCAGGGTTTCCTAAATTTCCCATTTTAAAATATTTAGGTGGCGACTCTGTAATCTGGCAAAGCAGTCCATGTTTGGCACTACTTTTCAAAAAATCTGTTTTTCTCAAAACGATTTGCCAGATTTGGACTCTTTGGTTCAAGATTAAGAACCGTGACATTTGAGTCCTTCGAACTGTAGTAGACCCAATATCGAACCGTAACGCCGGGGGGGGGGGTCGCACTCCTCGGCCTGGGATGCGTTCGGGGACGTCTACACTAAGGCACAGAAATGCCACTCTAACAAGACATGGCAAGACATGGGATATGATATGCAAACATGCAAATTTCAGTAGCAAAATGAGATGCGAAACAGCCCCGAAGCATGGCAAAAATGCACCCGATGCACGAAACGAGTCTCGAAATACGGGTTTTTGCGCATGAAATGGCCTATAACTATACAATGCATACATAATTTGAATATGAAATGAAAAGACAGAAGTAAGGCAGCCCCGAGAAAAGCATTTTTATAGTTTAGAGTGAGGCCAAACAGTGGGCCCAAGTAGGGCTAAATTAGCATACAAAAATGGCTCCGCAAGGGAGGTAATGAAACACGTCACAAATGTTGGCCCCAAACAGGAAAGGGGCCTTCTACAACATTGAAGAGGGACCAAAAACATGACTGTTTTCAGTTTATATCAAGCCCCAAAAACAGATACAAGTATGCTAAAGATCTCATGCAAAATGAGGCCACCAAGAGGGCTATAACATGAAGTATACAAAATATGCATCAAACAGCCAAAGACCCTCAATGAGACATGGAGAGGGGGTAAAAATAATACCCTTTTCAGTTCTTCTCAGGGTCAAAAAACAGAGACACAATAGGCTAATAAATCATGCAAAAATGGGGACCAAAGAGGGGTTCAATGGCAAGTGACACATGGAGGTCCCAAACAAGGATGAGCCCTTCTTCAATGTTGAAGAAGGGCTCAAAATAAGCCTATTCACAGTTTACATCAGAGCTCAAAACAGACTACACATAGGCTAAAAATATCATGCAAAAGTATGGCACAAAGAGGGCTAAAGAGGCAAGTACCAAAAGGGGGTTTCAAACAGTGAGAGACCCTTAATGAAAGATGAAATAGAGCTCAAAAAAATGCTACTTTCAGTTTTGGTCGGAGCTCAAATGTATAAGCGAGAAGGGCTAAGATATAGACCAAGAAAAGAGCAAAAAAGGGAAAAACGAGACTCACCCTTGAAGGACCAAACTTTAGCAGCCTCTTGGTCCAAAATACAGCACTTCTAGCCTCTGAGAAGGTCCTCCAAGCTGCTGGGATGGAGTGATGGTGGTGGTGCTAGGTGGTGGTGAAGAAATGGTGTAGGACTTTTAGGGTTTTGGTCCTTGAAATATAGAGAGAGAGAGATTGTATATATGAGACTCAAACCAAAGTCTTCTAACCCAAAAAAATGCAGCTGGAGCTCTGGTTTTATAGACAAAAAGGGATGGAAAAGAGGGGGAAAAGGGGGGGGGGGGAATTCGGATTCAAAATTCCCTCAAAATGGCCAAAAGGTGAGCTAAAGGGGCAAGTGATAGCTGCGGGTCCCAAATAGCTGAGAGCCCTTCAACAAAGTTGAAGAGGGGCTCAAAATAAGATACTTTCTCGTTTACATAAAGCCACAAAAATAAATACAAGTAGGCCTGAACTATCGTGCAAGAAAAGGGAAAAATGGAGGGGTAAAGAAGCAAGTGATAGATGGAGATGTCAAACATCAAGAGGTCCTTAATCAAACATGAAAAGGAGTTCAAAATATGACTATCTCAAGTTCGGGTTGGAGCCCAAAAATGTAGAATGAAGGTTCGGGAGCCGAAACACGCAGTTCGGGGCCCCGAAAGTGGGCTGTTAGACACCGGGAGTGGTGCTCAACCACGAAGTTGGTCTCTCGGACCACAGTGTCCCTCAAAAGGGAGTAAATAAGATAAGTGCCAAAAACCGGGGCAAACAGAGGTGGTTAAGCGGTCCCGAACCGAGGCACACGGCCTGACGGCTCCGAAAACCGGGAACCGGGCTCCGAAATGGGAAAAATGGCCTATGACCACGAAACGTAGCCCATGGCCATTGAGAGATGATCTACGAGACCTCTCCCTCCCTTCGGGAAGAGAAAACAGAGAAAACAGAGCCTGGTTCGCAAACCGAGGAAAAGCACAAAAGAGTCCGAAAGTTCGGAGGCAAGGCTCGCAGCCGGGACTCCGCAACCTCAGAACGAGCACAATATGCAACATCACCAAGCGCTCAATCGGTGACGTCTGAGTCTTAAGGTCGGTCAAAAATGGGGTGTCTACAGTTGCCCCTCTTTGACAGAACTCGAAAGTCATAAGAATGACGGGAGTGAATGTCAAAGCCCAGAGACGACCCATTTTTGACAAGGCCGAAGACTTAGACAAAGCAGACAAGATAGACAAAGATGTGCCCGCAGGGATGCCCGCAGGCAGGGGCAAAATGCAAATGATAATGCAAGAAGCCGAACATAACTTATGATCATGCAAAGAAACATAGGGACATATTCCGGTGTTTCAGAAAGGTATAAGCGTTGGAACGTATTCCAATGCTCTTAACCAAAGATGGAGAAACATGGGGACGTATCCCGGTGTTTAGGGACGTATCCCAAGGTTTAGGGACGTATCCCAGTGTTTAGGGACGTATCCCAAGATTTAGGGACGTATCCCAGAGGTTAGGGACGTATCCCACAGATTAAGGACGTATCCCAAAGGTTAGGGACATATCCCAGAGGTTAGGGACATATCCCAAAGATTAGGGACGTATCCCAAGGTTTAGGGACGTATCCCAGAGGTTAGGGACGTATCCCAAAGATTAGGGACGTATCCCAAAGGTTAGGGACGTATCCCAAAGATTAGGGACGTATCCCAAAGGTTAGGGACGTATCCCAAAGATTAGGGACGTATCCCAGAGGTTAGGGACGTATCCCAAAGATTAGGGACGTATCCCAGTGGTTAGAAAAGAAGGAGAAACATAGGGACGTATCCCGGTGTTTCAGGAGGAAGGAGAAACATAAGGACGTATCCCGGTGTTCTGCAAGGAATGTGAAACATAGGGACGTATCCCGGTATTCCGCAAGGAATGAGAAACATAGGGACGTATCCCGGTGTTCCGCAAGGAATGTGAAACATAGGGACGTATCCCGGTGTTCTGCAAGGAATGAGAAACATAGGGACGTATCCCAGTGTTTCGCAATGAATGTGAAACATAGGGATGTATCCCGGTGTTCCGCAAGGAATGTGAAACATAGGGACGTATCCCGGTGTTTCGCAAGGAATGTGAAACATAGGGACGTATCCCGGTGTTTCAAAAAGAGAGAGAAACTTAGGGACATATCCCGGTGTTTCAGAAAGGCAAGAGAAGCATAGGGGCGTATCCCGGTGTTTCGAAAAGAGAGAGAAACTTAGGGATGTATCCCGGTGTTTCAAAAAGAAGGGAGAAACGTAGGGACGTATCCCGATGTTTCGGAAAAGGTATAAGCATTGGAACGTATTCCAAATGCTCTAAACCAGAGGAGGTCTGACCCATCGCACGTGCGAGGAGAAAGAAAGGCAATTGCAAGTGACAAGGTGCATAACAATGCAAGTAACGAGCATAACAATGCTAGATAGATGTGCATACTCAATGCAACGAACGAGCATAACAATGCTAGTGAAGTGGGTGCATAACAATGCAATTGGAACGTGCATTACGATGCAAGTGAAGTGGGTGCATAACAAAGCAATTGGAACGTGCATAACTTTGAAGCAGGCTTGATCTTGCGCTTGAGGTAGAGGCACACTCATACTTCGGAGCATTGACAAGGCTTGAAAAGGTATATCCGGAATACAATCTCCGAATTCGCTGAAGGTGAAACACACTCAGCTGCTTTGATTTTCCCTCTTTTCTTTTGCTTTGCAGTTTGGAACACACATAGCTTCAAATAGGTCCTTGTTTCACTGTTCTCACATGACCTGGGTTAAACCCTGCAGTTTTCGAAAGAACAAATTCCTTTTTTGCACAAATGTGGAGAATGGCACAGCACTCTAAGCACATAACAAATCATTTTTGAGATTGAGAAAATGAGTTCTCGACCGGGTATTGAGCCTACAACTGAACACAGCAAAGACGACGCAACAACGAAAAATAAAGGTAAACAACCTAAACACACCGAGACACACTCGGAACGACTCAAAGCAAGAATCGAGGAAAACAAAAAAAAAGACACGACACACAGACGTGTTACAAAGACAAGAGACCTCTCAGTGCACGAGGAGCCAGTTTCTCTGGGTATTATTTCCCACCCTTTCTCATTTGTGATTCTCACATCACTCGGCCCTCAAGCTCTGTTTTTCTTAAAAAAGCCCTTTTTCCTCACTTTTCCTCTCAGCACACATCTCTCTATTCTTCAATCTCTCATTTTAAATCCCTCCTCTGAGTGGTTGATGGATAAACAGCAAGTTGTGGCCTCGTGCCCCTAGCATTCTGCTAGATTCTTCTTCTTCTGGGCGCAGCTAGTGAGTTTCTCCCACAGAGGGGTTGTGCTACAACTGGGTGTGTAGCAAATCTGCAGCTGACCTCGGTTGACGATGCTCTGTCGGGGAGTTTGGACGTGATCAATATGTCCAGATGAGGAAGTGGAATATCTTGCCCCATTCCAGTTCGTGCTTCGCACGTGGCTTGATACCTCGTTGCTTGGAGGGTGAGAGAGCTTTCAGCCCTTTGTTGTTAGCTTCAGTTGTGCCCTTTTCTAGCAAGTAGAGTGCCCTTTCTAGCAAGTGCGTTGATAAAGGAAAAAAGACAGAGAACCTAACTCAACTGTGCCCCTAGTTCATCATGTTGACCATGTTTTGTTTTTGCTTTCTACTAAAACAATTTTGACCAAAATAAGAGTTAGATTAACAAGCTTGTTCGATTTTTGATTTGAAATCATGCAAGTCAGGCTATGAGCACTGAAAATTTTCCTTTTTTGGGTCCAAGAAATGGTCCAGTTTTTGGAAAAGATGAAACAATTTTCGAGAAAATTAGTCAACCTTAGTAAAAATTCTCAAAAACTATTTTTGCAAACGGCCACTGCTCAACGAGCATAGAACCCACTCTCGAGATGCACAACCTCAGATTCGAAGGAAAATTGCCCCTTGCTGGAGGGGAGCTGCATGGCAATGGAAAGTTGCCCCTTGTTTGAATGGCGCCGCGGCACACTGAATGGCAACGAAGAGTTGCCCCTTGTTTGGATGGCGCCGCAACACACTTAATGGCAACGGAAAGTTGCCCCTTGTTTGGATAGCACCGCAGCGCATTGTAGTCAGTCCTCAGAGTGACGAATACAACCAAATCCTCAGATACAGAGAAGACAAAGATGACCAGAACCATCGCATGGACACAATCAAATTGAAGTGTTTTACGGCTGGACTTCAGGATGAAGTTGCCCACGTATCCCAAAGATGGGAATCAAGCCTTACATAGTTCGGGGTAAGGTACACTCGGGTATTAACCTCTCCCTTTTAGGCTCTAACTTTTGCCAAGGCGCCCGTTGCGGGTTTTCGACCTTGCGAGCTTCTGTTTTTCTTTTCTTTTCAATTCTTTTCTTCTTTCTTCTTCTTTTTTTTTTTTTTTTTTTGCTTTTCTTTTTTTTTCTCTTTTCTTCTTTTTTTTTTTTCGCTTTTCGTATATATCTTTTCTTGCTCTAACTTTTGCCTGGGTCGTCCTTCTGGGTTTTTGGCCCAGCGAGCCTCTCAAAGGGTAAAAGTGTAACAGGTCCATGCCAAATGGTTTTGAGATCCTGAAGTCATCTGAATCCAGGAAAATGACTGCTGTATTGATTCGCAGAAGGATCCATCTTCGGCTCTTCGAGCACATCGGATATTTTTGCCCCTAGTTCGAGGGGTGCTTCTGATTTGGCTTCGCAACCTTCTTCTGATGAGGTCTGATCTCCTTGATCTGACTTTGGTGCCTCTTGTTCGAGGGCTGCTTCAAATCTGGCCACATAGGCCTCACATTGTAGTTGACCGTTGAACATTCTGAATCCCAGTTCAAGGTTTGAAAGTGAGGGGTCAAGTCTCGAGGCTGAGAGTGATCCTAAGCTGTAAAATCTCAAGAGCGATTCTACACAGGTCTTCGCAGGACCGCGCAAAACATTTTTTGAAAGTTTTTAAGAAAGCGACAAATCGCTCGCGCTAAAGACAGTGTAGAACCAATTTGGATCAAGCTAGGATCCTTCCCAGTACTCACACTAACAAGCATGATTTCATTCATTAAGGGCTTAGCACGCCTCTCTTTCTCTCAATTGATCAAAATTTTGCAAAACCCGAGGAATTCCTTCCTCTTCGTTTTCACCGTAGTGTTCAAAAAGCTTTTGGAAAACTTAGGTCGATGCAATGAATTCAAGGCACAGAAAAGACACAGCTTCTAGTCAAATACTGCCATCTCATTTGGAATTTCTGGTACAACTGGCACACGGCAGAAGCAAACACAAAAGCATGAAAAAAACACTGCTGTTCATTCAAATCTGTTGGCGTTACTGGCTCCAAGGCAGAAACAGACTCAAAACAAAACGAAAAGACAAACACAAAACAAAATGATGATGGCCGAGGTAACACCACCCCCCCCCCGGAATCACCCGACTCCAAAACAAAAGGACAGACTCAAAAACAACAAGACTGACCCAATACCCAAGTCAGAAAGCACAAAAGCTAGCATTCGCAAATGCTCAAAAATAGTGCATGCCATCCACCATATCTGAAATAAACTGAACGTCGCCCGCAGGTGGTTCATCCCTCGATCACATCACATTATCTCCCACAAGTTCACTGATCAAGTGCCGATAGACTTTGCAAGACCTGGTGCGGGGATGACCCCGTTGTCAATCAAATTTTGTATCTCGTGGCGGAGACGGACGCAACTGTCGGTGTCATGACCGGTTTGTTGATGGAAAGCACAGTACTTAGTCGGGTCATGCTTTGGAGGGAGAGGATCGGGTAGAGGCCGTTGCTCTAACGGTTTCAGATGTCCTTTCCTGAGTAGGACCCCCAGGGCTTTAGACAAAGACATATAGAGTGGGGTGAAAACCCTCTTGCCTCGGGGTAGATAGTCTGAAGTTCGGGGGTTTGAAGTGGATGCACCAACAAAGGGGGTGGCTGCTCTTGGTGTGGTGGTGGCGACCATGCCCACTTCGGAAGATCTTGCAGCTGCGTCACCGTTGGGGGTCGCATTCGAACTGCGGGTAAACGCCCTCCTGGGCTGCTCCTTCTCCTGGTCAATGAGGCCCTGCTTCATAGCATCCTCGATTTGTACTCCCATCTCATGCAAATCTGAAAAGGTAGGGAAGGGGAGCACGATCATTTTCTGTATTAGTTTGGGCTGGAGGTTGCGCACAACCATCCGTATTTGATCCTTATCCGTTGGCCTAATGGTCATCATTGAGGCTTTGGCCCTCCAGCGGGCCACGAATTCTGAGAAGCTCTCCTTAGGCTCCTGCCTCGTTGTCTCAAGATCACAAGTCGTAATCTCGATTTGGGTATTGTATGAATATTGTGCGACGAAGGCCTCGGCCATCTCCTCCCAACTTCGTTTCACTGAATCCTCCAATTTGGCGTACAAGATGGCCGCAATACCCGACAGGGTCCTGCCAAAAAGGGAAAGCTTCTGTAATCTTGTCAAGCCCATCGGGCGCAGAACATCTGAAAACAAACTCAGGTGGACCATGGGATCTCCTGACCCGTCAAAACGGTCGATGTGAGGCATCTTGAACCTGTCCGGCAGTGTCACAGCTGCGTCGGTGTACCCGTCCTCAATGTCCGGGATGGACTTTACCCCCTGGGATTTCTTAAACAACTTTTCAAGCTTGCTCAACTTCAACGCTGTGGGGTCGACCACGAACTCGAAGGGAGAGTCCAGTAGATTGGTAGGTGTTTTGGATAGTTGGGGTAAAATTGGGGGCGGAGCCGGCCCTATCGGAATGTCCGTACCTTCCTGGACATTTGGCGTCTCCCCAGGTGCTGGAGCTCTTGCTGGGGAAGGAACTTGTTGTGAAGCGGACGCGCTGCTTTGCTGTTGCAGCCTGGTGATGAGCTCGGCCTGCTGAGCCATGATTGTAGCCTGCTGCTTGGAGAATTCCGCTTGGCGGACAGCGTCTTGCTGCATGAGTTTCATAGTTTCCTGCATCTGACGCATCATTGCCTCCACCCCTGACATATTCTGTTAATCCATCTAATTGACTGGTATCTATCCCTGCAGTAGAAACTGAGACCTCAGCCTGACTGTTCACTGGTGGGGTGGATAAGGGCCCCTGATCTGGTAACTGCTGAACTAGTGATTTGTGCCTGACTGGCCCTTTTACCCTGCCACTGATTGCCCTTGAACTGAACCTCTGACCTGACAAAGTCTATTAGCACAAGTTCGATGAACCTCGGGGGATATCGGAGCCTTCTGAAGCTATGGTTCCAAGACTACCTAACAAAAGAGAAAACAGACAGCACCTCAGCTCAACTTCACCAAAACAGATACGAGTGTAATAGGATGACTGTGCCCTCTACTGAATTCTGCCCCCCAAAATTCAGCCTCAAATTTGAGTCTGATACCCACAGGTAAAGCTGACTCCCAAATACTGATAATAATGCCCGCAGGCCTGATGCCCAGACTTGTAAACCGATACATGCATTCCTGTAGAGACGCACTCTAAAAGCACATAGAAGACAAGTGAGAGCCAAAACACCCCTATGTTGGGGTAGGGTTTCCCTGTCCTATTTTGTTAGGAGCTAGGGTTTCACTACGCACGCAGCGGTTTCAAACAACCTATAAATGGGTAAGCAACCTGTCCTAGTTTGGAATGGTCACTATGGATCCGAATATGCACTAGGTCGAATGGTCAAAAAGGGTGCCCCGGTAAAACCGGGGTTTGTGTTCCCATACTGGCAGAGCCCACAACCGGTCAGCCTTATGGTCATGCCTTGACAAGACAAGCCTCTGGCAAACCGTTCAGGAATAGCAGATGGCAAACACGGTGTCCTAGGCGCACCAATGCAAATGCAATGCAAAGAAACACACAAGTGTAGTCAAAACCAGATATCATGAGTTCGAGTCAAGTTCTCTAAATTCCCCAGCAGAGTCGCCAGAAACTGTAGACATCCCCGAACGCCTCGGGAGGGTTAAGTCCCGTTCCGTTCATATTGGAGTCACTATAGTTCAAGGACTCAAATGTCACGGTTCTTAATCTTGAACCAAAGAGTCCAAATTCGGCAAATCGATTTTGAAAACAGATTTTTTTGAAAGGAAGTGCCAAACATGGACTGCTTTGCCAGATACAGAGTCGCCACCTAAATGTTTTTTAATGGGAAATTTAGGAAACCCTGACTCGTTGCCTAAGGCCACGTGTCCGTCATCACCAAAGTTGCCTCAGCTCGGGAACTTGGGTACGATTGGGGAAGGTCACTTCGTGAGCACCCCCGCTCGCCCGGTCAAAGACCGGCCTCTACTAACCATGGTATCTATTTTTGAAAACATTGTGTGTTCTAATTCCGGTTATTAGCCTAGATTTACTATGTGATGCGCACAACATACAAGTATAGACTGAGTCGTCTGAATTGGAACAAAACACTTCATGTTTGTTTGTGAAAATGGTTTGCTACTTGCAAGTAGGCTTAAAATGCGGATTTTGCCACCCTCGGGTGGGCTTAGAAAACATGATTTTGCCACTGTCTAGTGGGCTTAAAGCAAACATTTGATGAATCGTCCCAATCCAAATAACTCAACCTCCACCCATAGGCATCCAAGCAGGTATATCACATAAGCAAATAGCCTCATGGTAAGCATGCTATCATGGCAGACACTCACACGCATGCAAGGATGCTAAAGCATAAAACTCATCGAGTACTCCAAGCCAAAACAGAAACTCATTAGAAATCATGCATGATCCTAAATATACAGGATTGCCTAATGCAACACATGCAAAAATGCAACTATAGCAGGCTCGGCTATCCTAAACATGGCATATGGAATGCTACAGCTATCATGTATTCAACTTGGAATTGAAATACGAATGCAGTTAGTATGATGCGCCGAGCCCGGTGCATATAAAACAGATGAATGAATGCAAACATGCTATCATACTGTATGCTAATTGAAATATATCCTAATCTAACCATCATAAGCAGGTAAATAAAAGGGAAGAAAGACGTGGGATTGGAAGACATACATCACACTCACCCACACTTATTACAATTTTGCCCTCGCACAGAGGGTCCGAATAAATATACAGTCCCGAATAAAAGAATAGTACAGTCCAAATAATGTATAAATTCCTAATTAATTAACAAATTAACTAAGAAAGCTGTAAAACTGGCATGCAAGCCAGGGACTGCCTTGATTCCGCTCCGGGTGATGAATGATGCATGTTCGGGTTACCTTTGTGCGGAAATCCATGACGATGCCCCAATTAGCCTCTGTTTGCACCAGTTCTTGAAATGCGTGCCAAGCTCCGAAAAGTTGCTGATTCTTCATTTTGCTGCAACAGAGAGCAAGAAAGGAGCATGGCAATGTATTTTCACAAATGTATGCATGTCTCGATCCTCGTGCCACCAATTACGCATCTCGATGCATGATGGCCGAGGAGTCGATCTGCACAATTCAATATGAAATGAATGCATATGAAAATACAACAAAACCTAACTCCATCATGGATAATCCGGAGTGTCGGTGACTGGGGAATTGAGACACGTTCCGTCACTCAGAGTACGGAACGTACCTCGTTTCCGTGCCCGGGCTAACTCCTATCCCGAACATGATGCAATATGCATGAAATGCAACTAAGATACAACCTAACATGCGAAAGGCTATGAAATGGCATACACGATGCACGAGGAAACATGGAATACACGATGCGATGACATATATCCTAGCATACACAATGCTATGGAATGAAATGACATACACAATGCATAATGGACTTACACTAACACGAGTGGACCTCAGCCACACTCACATGAGAGGCCATAATGATAAAAATGAGACAACTCGGGATACGTGCACACGTGCACGCAAACCGAGGACCGGTCCTAAGGCACGAAAATGCCACTCTAACAAGACATGGCAAGACATGGGATATGATATGCAAACATGCAAATTTCAGTAGCAAAATGAGATGCGAAACAGCCCCGAAGCATGGCAAAAATGCACCCGATGCACGAAACGAGTCTCGAAATACGGGTTTTTGCACATGAAATGGCCTATAACTATACAATGCATACATAATTTGAATATGAAATGAAAAGACAGAAGTAAGGCAGCCCCGAGAAAAGCATTTTTACAGTTTAGAGTGAGGCCAAACAGTGGGCCCAAGTAGGGCTAAATTAGCATAGAAAAATGGCTCCGCAAGGGAGGTAATGAAGCAAGTCACAAATGTTGGCCCCAAACAGGAAAGGGGCCTTCTAAAACATTGAATAGGGACCAAAAACATGACTGTTTTCAGTTTATATCAATCCCCAAAAACAGATACAAGTATGCTAAAGATCTCATGCAAAATGAGGCCACCAAGAGGGCTATAACATGAAGTATACAAAATATGCATCAAACAGCCAAAGACCCTCAATGGGACATGGAGAGGGGGTAAAAATAAGACCCTTTTCAGTTCTTCTCAGGGTCGAAAAACAGAGACACAATAGGCTAATAAATCATGCAAAAATGGGGACCAAAGAGGGGTTCAATGGCAAGTGACACATGGAGGTCCCAAACAAGGATGAGCCCTTCTTCAATGTTGAATAAGGGCTCAAAATAAGCCTATTCACAGTTTACATCAGAGCTCAAAACAGACTACACATAGGCTAAAAATATCATGCAAAAATATGGCACAAAGAGGGCTAAAGAGGAAAGTACCAAAAGGGGGTTTCAAACAGTGAGAGACCCTTAATGAAAGATGAAATAGAGCTCAAAAAAATGCTACTTTCAGTTTTGGTCGGAGCTCAAATGTATAAGCGAGAAGGGCTAAGATATAGACCAAGAAAAGAGCAAAAAAGGGAAAAACGAGACTCACCCTTGAAGGACCAAACTTTAGCAGCCTCTTGGTCCAAAATACAGCACTTCTAGCCTCTGAGAAGGTCCTCCAAGCTGCTGGGATGGAGTGGTGGTGGTGGTGCTAGGTGGTGGTGAAGAAATGGTGAAGAAATGGTGTAGGACTTTTAGGGTTTTGGTCCTTGAAATATAGAGAGAGAGAGATTGTATATATGAGACTCAAACCAAAGTCTTCTAATCCAGAAAAATGCAGCTGGAGCTCTGGTTTTATAGACAAAAAGGGATGGAAAGGAGGGGGAAAAAGGGGGGGTGGAATTCGGATTCAAAATTCCCCCCAAAATGGCCAAAAGGTGAGCTAAAGGGGAAAGTGATAGCTGCGGGTCCCAAATGGCCGAGATCCCTCAACAAAGTTGAAGAGGGGCTCAAAATAAGACACTTTCTAGTTTACATCAAGCCACGAAAATAAATACAAGTAGGCCTAAACTATCGTGCAAGAAAAGGGGAAAATGGAGGGGTAAAGAAGCAAGTGATAGATGGAGATGTCAAACATCAAGAGGTCCTTAATCAAACATGAAAAGGAGTTCAAAATATGACTATCTCAAGTTCAGGTTGGAGCCCAAAAATGTAGAATGAAGGTTCGGGAGCCGAAACACGCAGTTTGGGGCCCCGAAAATGGGCTGTTAGGCACCGGGAGTGGTGCTCAACCACGAAGTTGGTCTCTCGGACCACAGTGTCCCTCAAAAGGGATTAAATAAGATAAGTACCAAAAATCGAGGCAAACGGAGGTGGTTAAGCGGTCCCAAACCGAGGCACACGGCCTGACGGCTCCGAAAACCGGGAACCGGGCTCCGAAATGGGAAAAATGGCCTATGACCACGAAACGTAGCCCACGGCCATTGAGAGATGATCTACGAGACCTCTCCCTCCCTTCGGGAAGAGAAAACAGAGAAAACAGAGCCTGGTTCGCAAACCGAGGAAAAACACAAAAGAGTCCGGAAGTCCGGAGGCAAGGCTCGCAGCCTGGACTCCGCAACCTCAGAACGAGCACAATATGCAACATCACCAAGCGCTCAATCGGTGACGTCTGAGTCTTAAGGTCGGTCAAAAATGGGGTGTCTACAAGGTGGCGACTCTGTATCTGGCAAAGCAGTCCATGTTTGGCACTTCTTTTCAAAAATCTATTTTTTCAAAACAATTTGCCAGATTTGGACTCTTTGGTTCAGATTAAGAACCATGACAAAATGAGTCCGAACTGTGGCGGCATAAGTCCCTCCTCCGGGGCGCGTCCACAGTTTCTAGCGACTCTGCTGGGGAGATTAGAAAGCTTGACTCGAACTCGTGATATCTTGTTTTGACTACACTTATGTGTTTCTTTGCATTGCATGTGCATTGGTGCGCCTAGGACACCGTGTTGGCCATATGTTATTCCTGAGTGGTTTGCTGGAGGCTTGACTTTGTCAAAGCATGCCATAAGGCTGACCGGTTGCGGGCTCTGCCGGTATGGGAACACAAACCCCGGTTTTACCGGGGCACCCTTTTCGACCATTCAACCTAGTGCATATCGAAATCCATAGTGAGCATTCCAAACTAAGACAGGTTGCTTACCCGATGTTAGGTTGTTTGAAACCGCTGCGTACGTAGTGAAACCCTAGCTCCTGACAAAATAGAACAGGGAAACCCTACCCCAACATAGGGGTGTTTTAGCTCTCTTTTACATGCTATGTGCTTTTAGAGTGTATCTCTACAGGAAATGCATGTATCAGTTTGCAAGTCTGGGTATCAGGCCTGCGGGCATCAGTATTTGGGGAATCAGTTTTACCTGAGGGTATCAGTTTTGGGACAGTTATTTGGCGAACAGTGATCAGTATTGAGTACAGTCGTTCTGCTATGCTCATATCCGTTCCAGTGAAATTGAGCTGAGATGCTGTCTGTTTTCTCTTTTGCTAGGTAGTCCTGGAACTGTAGCTTCAGAAGGCTCCACTATTTCCCAGGTACATTGGACTTGTGCTGATAGACTTTGTCGGGTCAGAGATTCAGTTCAAGGGTAATCAGTGTTCCTTTGCTAGAGGCAGGGTAAAAACGCCAGTCAGGCACAGATCATCAGTTCAACAGTCTTCGGATCAGCGGTCATTACCCATCTCACCTGTGCGCAGTTGGGTTGAGATATCTGTTTTTTACCTTAGGGAGATATACTGGTTGCGCAGTTAGATCAGGACAACATGTCGAGTCTGGAAGAGATGGTGCGCCAACTCCAGGATAGTATGAAAGCCATGCAGCAAGACGCTGTCTGTCAAGTAGAATTCGCCAAGCAACAAGCTGTGGTCATAGCCCAACAGGCAGAGACAATTGCCAGGCTAGAGCAGCAAACTGGAGTATCTACTTCACACCAAGCTCCTCCCCCACCAAGATTCCCAATACCCGGGGAGACAGCGAATGTTCAAAATGTCCAGGAGGATACAGACATCCCAACGAGGCCGGCTCCGCCCCCGGTTCTACCCCAGCTATCTAAAACACCCACCAACCTACCAGACTCCCCCTTTGAGTTCAAAACGGACCCCACAGCATTGAAAGTAAGTAAGCTTGAGAAATTGTTCAAAAAGTCTTAGGGGGCCCACTCTATTCCTGATATAGAGGATGGTTATACTGACTCAGTGGTGACATTACCAGATCGGTTCAAGATGCCACATATCGATCGATTCGATGGCTCTGAAGACCCAATGGTGCACCTCCAACTGTTTTATGATATCTTGAGGCCAATGGGTCTGACCACAGCCCAGAAATTGTCACTATTCGGCCGAACCTTGTCTGGGATAGCCGCAATCTGGTATGCGAAATTGGAGAACTCTGTGAAACAGAATTGGGAAGAGATGGCTAAAGCCTTCAATGATCAATACTTCTACAACACACAGATTGAGGTCACAACCCGTGATCTTGAAGTCACCCGCCAAGAGCCAAATGAGGGTTTTTCAGAGTTTGTGGCGAGATGGAGAGCAAAGGCCTCGATGATGGCTTTAAGGCCTTCCGACAAAGACCAGATAAGGATGGTTGTGCGCAATCTCCAACCCAAACTGATGCAGAAAATGATCGTGCTCCCCTTCTCTACCTTTTCAGATCTGCATGAGATGGAAGTACAGATCGAGGACGCTATGAAGCAGGGCCTCATTGACCAGGAGAAGGAGCAGCCCAGGAGGGCGTTTACCCGCAGTTCGAATGTGACCACCAGCGGCGACGCAGCTGCTAGGACTTCAGACGTGGGCATGGTCGTCACCACCACACCAAGAGCAGCCACCTCCTTTGTTGGTGCATCCACTTCAAACCCCCGAACTTCAGACTATCTACCCCGAGGCAAGAGGGTTTTCACCCCACTCTTTATACCTTTGTCTAAAGCCCTGGGGGTCCTACTCAGGAAAGGACATCTGAAACTGCTAGAACAACGGCCTCTACCCGATCCTCTCCCTGCAAAGCATGACCCGACTAAGTACTGTGCTTTTCATCAACAAACCGGTCATGACACTGACAGTTGTGTCCGTCTTCACCACGAGATACAAAATTTGATTGACAATGAGGTCATCGTCGCACCAAGCTCTGCAAAGTCTATCAACACTTGATCAGTGAACCTGTGGGGGATAATATGATGTGATCAGGGGATGAACCACCTGCGGGCAGCGTTCAGTTTATTTCAGATGTGGTGTATGGCATGCACTGTTTTGAGCATTTGTGAATGCTGGGTTTTGTACGTTCTGGCTTGGGTATTGAGTCAGTTCTGTTGTTTTATTTTGAGCCTGTCTCTTTGTTTTGAGTCAGTCTTTTCATATCGAGTCAGTCCTGTTTTGTTAAGAGTCGGGTGATTTCGAGGATGTTACCTCAAACATCACTTGCTTGTTTTGTGTTTGTCTTTTCGTTTTCTTTTGAGTCTGTTTCTGCCTTGGAGCCAATAATGCCAACAGATTTGAATGAACAGCAATGTTTTTCATGCTTTTGTGTCTGCTTCTGCCGTGTGCCAGTCGTGCCAGAAATTCTAAATGAGATGGCAATATTTGACTAGAAGTTGTGTCTTTTCTGTGCCTTGAATTCGTTGTATCGACCTAAGTTTTTCAAAACTTTTCGAACACTGTGGTGAAAACGAAGAGGAAGGAATTCCTCGGGTTTTGCAAAAATTTGATCAATTGAGAGAAAGAGAGGCATGCTAAGCCCTTAATAATTGAGATCATGCTTGTTAGTGTGAGTACTGGGAAGGATCCTGGCTTGATCCAGATTGGTCCTACACTGTCTTCAACACGAGCGATTTGTTGCTTTCTTAAAAACTTTCAAAAAAACGTTTTGCGCAGTCCTGCAAAGACCTGTGTGGAATTGCTCTTGAGATTGTGCAGCCTGGGATCGCTCTCAGCCTCGAGACTCAACCCCTCACTTTCAAACTTGAACTGGGATTCAGAATGTCCAACGGTCAACCACAACGTGAGGCCTGTGTGGCCAGATTCGAAGCAGCCCCCAACCTAGGGGCAGAAAAATGTCAGATGTGCTCGAAAAGCCGAAGATGGATCATCCTGCAAATCAATGAAGACTGGCAAGAATGCCAAATCCCAGAAGGGAAGAAAGAAGAAAGCATTGATGAAGAACAACTGAGTTCTTATCCACAACACTAGGGGCAAATGCAGCCCCCTATGGGATAGACTCCACGTCATCCGCGAATAGCAGCCATTCTCCTGGATTCAGATGGCTTCAAGATCTCAAAACCATTTGACATGGACAAAGCTACACTTTTACCCTTGAGAGACTCGCTGGGTCGAAAACCTGGAAGGGCGACCCAGGCAAAAGTTAGAGCAAGAAAAAGAAGAAAAAGAACAAAAAAAAGAAAAATGCAAAGAATGAAAAAAGAAAAGAAAAAAAATGATGATGAAGAAAATGAAAAGAAAAGAAAAAAATAAGAAAAGAACAAAAAGAAATGAAAGGAAAAGAAGAACAAAGCTCGCAAGGTTGAAAACCCAGAAAGGGCGGCCTTGGCAAAAGTTAGAGCGCAAAAGGAGAGGTTAATACCCGAGTGTACCTTACCCCGGAACTACGTAAGGCTTGATTCCCATGTTTGGGATACGTAGGCAACTTCACTCTGAAGTCCAGCCACAAACACCTGCAAAACAAGTGGGTCCATGTATTGGTTTTGAGCATCTTTGCCTTCTCTAAAGCTAAGGATTTGGTTGTGTTCGTCACTCTGAAGACTAACTACAATGCGCTGCGGTGCCCTTCAAACAAGGGGCAACTTTCCATTGCCATTCAATGCGCCGCAATGCCATTCAAACAAGGGGCAACTTTCCGTTGCCATGCAGCTTTCCTTCAAACAAGGGGCAATTTTCCATTGCCTCCGATTCGAGGTTGTGCATCTCAAGAGTAGGTTCCGTGCTTGTTGAGCATTGGCCGTTTGCAAAAATAGTTTTTGAGAATTTTTACTGAGGTTGACTAATTTTCTCGAAAATTATTCCTTTTTTTCAAAAACTGAACCTTTTTCTTGGATCCAAAAAAGAAAAATTTTCAGTGCTCATAACTTGACTTGCATGATTTCAAATCAGAAAATCGAACAAACGTGTTAATCTAACTCTCATTTTGGTTAAAATTGTTTTAGTAGAAAACCAAAACAAAAAAAAGGGTCAAAATGATGAACTAGGGGCACAGTTGAGTCAGGCTTCCTGTCTTTTTCCCGTTGTCAATGCATCTGCTAGAAAGGGCACCATACTTGCCAAGAAGGGCACTCTACCTGCCCGGAAAAGGGCACAGCGGGAGCTAACACAAAAGGACAGAAAGCTCTCACATCCTCCAAGCAACGAGGTGTCGAGCCAAGTGCGAAGCACGAACTGGAATGGATCAAGATATTCCACCCCCTCATCCAGACAGATCTGATCACGTCCAAACTCCCCAGCAGGGCATCATCAACCGATGTTAGCTGAAGATTTGCTACACTCCCAGTTGTAGCGCAACCCCTCTGTGGGAGAAACTCACTGTTGTGAGCAGAAGAAAGAGAATCTAGCAGAATGCTAGGGGCATGAGCCTGCAACTTCCTGTTCATCCATCAACCACCCAGGGGAGGGATAAAAAAATGAGAGATTGAAGAATAGAGAGATGTACGATGAGAGAAAAAGTGAGAAAAGGGCTTTTTCAAAAAAATAAAGCTTTAGTGCCAGAGTGATGTGAGAATCACAAATGAAAAAGGGTGGGAAACAATACCCGGAGAAACTGACTCCTCGTGCACTGAGAGGTCTCTTGCCATTGGAACACGTTTGTGTGTCGTGTCAGTCTTTTTTTTAGTTTGTCTCGATTCTTGTTTTGAGTCGTTTCAGGTGTTTATAGACGTGTTTAGGTTGTCTTACCTTGTCTTTCTCTTTGTTGTTGAGTCGTGGTGTGCTGTGTTCAGTCGTAGGCTCAATACCTGGTCGAGAATTCATTTCTCAAATTCAAAAATAAAATCGTTTTGTGCTTAGAGTGCTGTGCCATTCTTCACGTTTGTGCAAAACAAGATTCGTTCTTTCATAAAACCACAGGGTTCAACCCAGGTCATGTCAGAACAGTAGAACCAAGACCTATCTGAAGCTATATGGATTCTAGACTGCAAAGCAAAAGAAAAGAGGGAAAATTGGAGCATCTGAGTTTGTTTCAAATTCCGAGACTGCATTTCAGGTGCACCTTCTCAGGCCTCACCATTTCTCTGGAGTATGAGTGTATCTCAACCCCAAGCTTAAGCCTGCTTCAAGTCAGAATCGCAATTAAAGCAGCTCTAGATGTTGTCTCTCGTCAATAATAGACAGGGTGTCCCCTTTTGAGCTGAGTGTGTTGCAAAGCCCTTTGAGAGATAAATCGGAGACACCACAATACATGTTTGATGCCCCTCTATTGCATAGAATGTGCACTTTCATCTACACTTCTGTTACATGCGTGCCGTGCATCGCTATGATTTATGCATAGAATATGCTTGCTTTCGATTCCGCATAAAATATGTTTTGCTTTCAATATTGCATAGAATATGCTTTCCATGTTGTATAGAAAATGCCCCCTTACTTGCATAGAAAATGCATTTTATCGCACTTATTTTGTGCACCTCACTTGCATTGTCACGCACACCTCTTCATTTGCGTTGTCACGCACCTTCCACTTGCATTGTGATGCACATTTCAATCGCATTGTTATGCGCACTCTTTTTCTGAAACACCGGGATACGTCCCTACGTTTCTTCTTTATTTCCGAAACACCGGGATACGTCCCTACGTTTCTCCCTTCTTTCTGAAACACCGGGATACGTCCCTACGTTTCTTCCTTCTTTCCGAAACACCGGGATACGTCCCTACGTTTCTCCCTCTTTTTCGAAACACCGGGATACGTCCCTACGTTTCTCTCTCTTTTTGAAACACCGGGATACGTCCCTATGTTTCTTCTCTTTTCCTGAAACACCGGGATACGTCCCTATGTTTCTCTTTCCTTCCGAAACACCGGGATACATCCCTATGTTTCTCTTTCCTTGCGAAACACCAGGATATGTCCCTATGATTCTCTCTTTCCAAAACACCGGGATATATCCCTATGTTTCTCTCTCTTTCCGAAACACCGAGATATGTCCCTATGTTTCTCTCTCTTTCCAAAACACCAGGATATGTCCCTATGTTTCTCCTTTATTCCGAAACACCGGGATACATCCCTATGTTTCTTCTCCCTTTCTGAAACACCGGGATATGTCCTTATGTTTCTCTCTCATTCTAAAATACCGGGATATGTCCCTATGTTTCTCCTTCATTCCAAACACCGGGATATGTCTCTATGTTTCTCCTTCATTCCAAACACCGGGATACGTCCCTATGTTTCTCCTTCCATCCGAAACACCGAGATACGTCCCTATGTTTCTTCTTTCCATTCTGAAACACGGGGATACGTCCCTATGTTTCTCCCTCTTTGGTTAAAAGCGTTTGGAATACGTTCCAATGCTCACACCATTTCGAAACACCGAGATACGTCCCTATGTTTCTCCCTCTTCAGTTAAAAGCATTTGAAGACGTTCCAATGCTCACACCATTTCGAAACACCGGGATACGTCCCTATGTTTCTCCCTCTTTGGTTAAAAGCATTTGGAATACGTTCCAATGCTCACACCATTTCAAAACACCGGGATACGTTCTTATGTTTCTCCCTCTTCGGTTAAAAGCGTTTGGAATACGTTCCAATGCTCACACCATTTCGAAACACCGGGATACGTCCTTATGTTTCTCCCCCCTTTGGTTAAGATCATTTGGAATACGTTCCAATGCTTATACCTTTTCAAGACACTAGGATACGTCCCTATGTTTCTCCTTCCTTCCGAAACACCGGGATACATCCCTGTGTTTCTTCTCCTTTTTCGAAACACCGGGATACGTCCCTATGTTTCTTCTCTCTTTCCGAAACACCGGGATACGTCCCTATGTTTCTCCTTATTTCCGAAACACCGGGATACGTCCCTATGTTTCTCCCTCTATGGTTAAGAGCATTTGGAATACGTTCCAGTGCTTGAACCACTCTGAAACACCGGAATATGTCCCTATGTTTCTCCCTCTTTGGTTAAGAGCATTTGGAATACGTTCCAATGCTTATACCTTTCCGAAACACCGGGATACGTCCCTATGTTTCTTACATGATCATAAGTTATGCTCGGCTTTGTGTATTGTCTTGCATTTTGCCCCTACCTTCGGGCGCATATCTTTATCTGTAGCTTGTATGCTATGTCTAAGTCTTCGGCCTTGTTAAAAATGGGTCGTCTATGGGCTTTGACACTCACTCCCGTCATTGTTATGACGAGTTCTGTCAAAGAGGGGCAACTGTAGACACCCCATTTTTGACCGTCCTCAAGACTTGGATGTCATCGTTTGAACACTCGATGATTATCCATGTTTGTGTTCGTCTTAATTTTTCAGAGGTTTCGGCCGCGTGCCTTGTCTCAAGACCTCTCGACTTATGTTTTTGCTTCTGGGGACAGGGAATGGCTTATTGGCCACCCCAACACCTCACCGGCCATGGCTTGAGGCCACCGGCCCTCTTTTCTTTCCACCGGCCATTGGTGATGGCCGATCGGCACTTTGTTTGGTCGGCCGACCATTAATTTGGCCGATTGACTCCTTTTCTGGCCGAGACCTTTTCTTGAGAGGGTTTGAACCTTTTGAACCCCCTGTTTTAGCTTCTTGAGGAAGCTTGAACCTTTTGAACCCTTAGTTTTTAGCTTCTCCAAGAAGCTTGAACCCTTTGCACCTTTTGCTCTAGCTTCTCCAAGAAGCTTGAACCCTTTGCTCTAGCTTCTCCAAGAAGCTTGAACCCTTGTCAAGCTTCTAAGCTTAGCTTCCCTTAGAAGCTTGCCCCCTTTGACCCTTTTGCCTTAGCTTCTCTAAGAAGCTTAGGCCTTTTTCCTTGCTCTATAAATAGAGGGCCTCTCCTCCCATTTCAAGGGTTAGAAAAAATCTGATATATATCATATATATATCACTCTCTCTATATCTCCCTCTCTCTCTACATTTGGGTGTGTTAGAGGGTTCAAAAGGATCTAGTTCTTGCACCTTTGCACACCAACTCTTGGCCTAACACCTCCATCATCAACCTAAGGATCTTGGAGGCCATTTTCAGAGGCTAAGGGACTGTTTTGTTGGACCAAGAAGCTGCTGTCCCCTCTTGGCTACAAGGGTAATCTCTTTTCCCTCTTTATTCCATGTTTTTGCACACACTTTTATCCTATCTTGCAAGCATATTTGGGCTTTGTCATAAACTGAAAAAAGTCTTATTTTGAGCTCCTCTTGAAGTTTGTTTAAGACCACTTTTGTGTTTGGGGTCGTTTACCCCCTCTTAGGCCTTGTTTGGCCTCATTTTTGTGCATTTTTGGTGAGCTCCGGGACCACCTTGCTGGGCCTCCTCACCACTGAAATCTTGAGGGATTTCAGTGGTGAGGATGGTGGTTTAAGGTCCTAAGAAGGAGAGGGCCATCCCTCTCCTTGTTATCTTCAATATGTGCCATTTTAGCCTCATGTGTGAGCACCATTTTTAAGTTCATGTTGGCCATGTATTAAGTGTTATTTGTGCTTATTTTGCCATGATATAGCACTATTTTCAATTGGTTTAGACACACCATGCTTGCTTTGCATACTTGTCATGTAATGCCATGAAATTGCCTTGACATGTATCTAGCATTTAGACCACTATGCTTACTTGTTTTGGCTTAGCTTTGTGAAGCTTTTATGCATGTTTTAGTGTGCTTGAGGACTGTTTTTGGTTGTTTGGGTCATCCATGATTCGCTTTGTATAGCTACCATGTAATCTCCCTTGTAGGCCTTGAGTGTTGACCCCTCTAGCATGCTTTACTTGCACTATTTCAGTGATTTGGCATCACTTATAAAGTCATTTCAGTCCTCATGGCATGCTTGTATGCTTGCATTTGATGCTCCTTTAATGCTTTATAAGGTCCTTGTATGTGCTTCCATGTTTAGACCATTTAGATGTCATCTAGGTGTGTTTTTAGTCTTGTTTAGACTTGCATTGGACCTATTTTAAGTCCCCTTGGCCCTTTGAGGCTTGGCTTGTATAGCCATAGTTTAAGCCCCTTCGCTTGCTTTGAGTTTTGGACCATGTTGCATATTGTCATATGTCTTGCATACTTGCATGTTTTAATTGCATCATGTATGCTTGCCATTAGCATAGTTATTCCATGCCTAGCATGCTTGTTAACTTAGGTTGTGTGCCTAGTATGCATTGCTTGTGTCCATGCTCATGTTGCATATCTAGCTCACATGCCTAGGTTGCATTACATTGGCATGCATGCTTTGCCTCTTGAATTGAGTATGACAGAGGTTGAGCTCATTGTTTGTTTACGTTCATTTCATCCTACATTGAAAATGCATACTTGGTCTCTTGGGCCATCACGTATTGAAATGCGCGATTGGTGGTCCGAGAATCGAGCACCATACCCCTTTGAGTCATAAATATGATAAGAGATGTGGCGGTGCATACATTTGCTTGAAATGCATTGCCATGCCTTGTTTTGCCCTCTGCTGTTGTCAAAACAGGTTCTGCAAGAAGCTTTGGCCGGCCGGCCATCTATACTGCCGACCGGCCATCCATTGTTGGCCGATGGCTTTACAAATGGTCGATGACTATCCGGACATGGCCGGTGGTGTTCTGTCTTAGCCGATGATGTTCCACAGTGTCCATAGAGTGCTCCCTGGGACTTGTGCAATTTTCAGAGGAACAGAGCACGGAAAACAGAGGCAAACTTGTGCATGGCGTTGGATTTCCGAGCAAACCCGAGCACGCGCGCATTGGACCCTCTTCCCGAGGCCTTTACTGCTTTCTTAGCTTAGTTAATTTGCTTAATTAATTAGGTGGTCTGTAATAATTAATTAGCTTGTAGGTTAATTAATTTGTATTATTCTTTTGATCCCTCCGAGCGAAGGTGAATTTGTAATAAGTGTGGGTGCATGTGTGCATGTCTTCCAACCCCCACTTCTTTCTCCCTTTTACTTACCTGCTTTTGATGGTTAGTATTAGGGCATATTTAAATTAGCATACCTTATGCTATGCATGTGTGCATCCATACATTTGTCTTGTATGCACCGGGCTCGGCGCATCATACTAACTGCATTGTATTTCAATTCCAAGTTGAATACATGTTATTTGTAGCATCTCATATGCCATCTTAGATTAGCCGAGCCTATTCTAGCTACATTTTGCCTGTGTCGCATTAGCCATTTTAACATGAACTAGGATCATGCATGTGATTACTAACTAGTTTCTGTTTTGGCTTGGAGTACTAGGTAAGCTTTTATGCTTTAGCATACCGCATGCGTGTGAGTGTAGCTATAATAGCATGATTACCATGAGGCTAGCTGCTTATGTGATATAACTGCTTGAATGCCTGTGGATGGAGGTTGAATTACCTAAATTGGAATAATGCATTGAACGCGAGTTTTAAGCTCACTAGATAGTGGCAAAACCATCTTTTCTAAAAAAGCCCACCCGAGGGTGGCAAAACCTGCATTTTAGCCTACTTACGAGTAGCAAACCATTTTCAAAACAAACATGAAATGTTTTGTTCCAATTTAGGCGATTTGGTCTATACTTGTTTGCTGTGCGCATAACATAGTAATTCTAGGCTAATAACCAGAATAAGAACGCATAATGTTTTCAAAATAAGATATCATGGTTAGTAGAGGCCTATCTTTAATCGGGCGAGAGGGGGTGCTCATAGCTGATCTTCCCCAATCGTACCCAAGTTCCCGAGCCGAGGCAACTTTGGTGATGACGGACACGTGGCCTTTGGCACCGAGTCAGGGTTTCCTAAATTCCCCATTAAAAAATATTTAGGTGGCGACTCTGTATCTGGCAAAGCAATCCATGTTTGGCACTTCTTTTCAAAAATCTGTTTTCTCAAAATGATTTGCCGGATTTGGACTCTTTGGTTCAGATTAAAAACCATGAGAAAATGAGTCCGAACTGTGGCGGCATAAGTCCCTCCCCCGGGGCGCGTCCACAAATGGGTATTCGTACTGTTAATATATAATAGTAATATATAATATACTCACACACTTTAGGTTAATATATATTATACACACATTGTATGTTGTTGTATGCTGTAAAGTCATAGACACCACTCACACACTTTCATCATGCTGTCTTCTCCTTTCGGTGCTTCCGCTATAAATAAGCAGCACTCTTTTAACCAATTCAGACAATTGAATACAACATACATTCATTCAGTCTCTCTCTTTTCTCTCTCTATAAATCTTACATGGTATCAGAGCCCAGTGTTACATTTCTGGCAATTTTCGATTCTGGTGTTTAGTCTCGTACACAGTGGCACTACATCAAACCGCTCGGAATTTCCTCACGATTCCAACGGCACCAAGCCCGTCTTCAGAAACCATCGCACGCACCGACACGCGCCCCGTTTGTCCTCGGCGCGTCACCAAGTCCGCCACCACTCTCATACGCGCCTGCACGCGCCAACTGTTGCTGCACACATCCACCACGCGCCCACACACTCGCGGCTGACGCTAGCCCTGCCACTCTCGTGCGCCGCGCCTGTTACTGTACGCCTCTCGTGTGCCGCTTCACTAGTGTGCACCCGCGTGCGCCAAAACTGCTACCGTGCGCCGCGCCTGCCCCAGTCCGCTACCGTGCACCGCCGCCTTCCTGCTAACGTGCTCTTCCCTCACTCTGCTAACGTGCGCCGCTGACACCTCGGCTGACATCATCTCTGCACAGCACACCTTTCCTAGCTATTTTCGACCTTCCAAACTCACTGGTACACTCTATTTTACCTAATTTTACTCCTACAGGTCTGCTCCTATTTATTTTGCCCTATTCACCTATTAGTATGGATCGTCATGATGCCTCCCATCCCATTTCCGTTATTTTGAATGGTTCCAACTAAGTCCTATGGGCCCAAGCCATGTCTTCCTTCCTCAAAGGAAAGAAGCTCTGGCGAATTATCACCGGGGATGTGACCCAACCAGTAAAAGACACTGCTGAAACTACTGTTACTACTGCTACTGCTACATATGAAGACCGACTTGAGGAATGGGACAGCAAGAATTACCAAATCATTACCTGGTTTCGCAATACTTCTGTTACCTCTATCAGTCTTCAGTTTGGACGCTTTCAGCTTGACTCTGTCACTGCTCCTGCAAAAGACATCTGGGATTTTTTGAAAGAACGATACCAGACTACTGGTCTAGCCCATCAATATCAACTTCAGAGCCAACTTCACCGCATGCGCCAAGAATCCAATCAGTCCATTAATGACTTTCTGTCTCAAATGTACTCTGTTTGGGATCAGCTTGCTCTTTCAAAACCGGTTTGGCCTCACCGAGAAGATGTTGTTTTATTCACTGTCTATCGTAATCAGCAACGGTTGGTGCACTTTCTCATGGCTCTTACTTCCTCTTTTGAGCCTGTCCGTGCCTCTCTGCTTCATCGTCATCCCTTGCCCACTCTTGAACAAGCTATTTCCGAGCTGCTCTCTGAGGAGACTCGCCTTGGTACTCTCTAAACTCATCATGTGGACTCTGTTCTTGCCACTCCTCTGTACCGGCCATCCTTTACCCAGTGGACCACTGCCTGTCTCTATTGTCAGAATCGGGGCCTTCCTTTAACACATCTCCTAGTCAATTGCCCCGTCAGAACCTGCCGACACTGCAACAAACTTAGTCCTGGTCATCTGCAACAGGATTGTTTTCGCAATCCCTCTCGCTCATCCTCTAATAGCCACTCTTCTCGAGGTGGTTCTTTCCGGGGGAGCTTTCATCGTTCCGGGACTCAGTCTCATTCCGGGAATCAGTCTCATCACACTGCTGCTACTGCTACCTCTGAGGGTTTTTCTGAGTCACTTGCTCCGTCTACCCCTCTCTTTTCTCCAACAGATGTAGACGCCATGTTCAAACACCTTCTCTCCCCTTCTGGTACACCTCCTCCTACTGCTTTGTCTGTGATTCCAGGTAACTCTTCTTGGTATTTTGACTCTGCTTGTTGTAATCATATGACCTCTAGTTCTACTATATTTTCTTTCATCTCTTCATCTCCTCATATTCCCTCAATTCAAACTGCTGATGGTTCTCTCATGTCTGTCCGTCATGTTGGTACTGTTTCCACATCGTCTTTATCTTTACCTCAAGTTTATCACATCCCTGCTCTCACTTTAAACCTTATTTCTATTGGTCAATTATGTGAACTTAGTCTAACTGTCACCTTTTCTACTACTCATTATTTGATGCAGGACCCTCAGACGGGGCAGACTATTGGGATCGGCCGTAAGCACGGACGTTTCTATGAGCTCATTCACCTTCATGTTCCTGACTCTCCTCAGATCGCTGCTCCTGCATCTGCTTCCTCATTATCTCCTTTTCATCTTTGGCATTGTCGGTTAGGGCATATTTCTGTTAATCGCTTAAAGTCTTTGGTTTCTAGTGGACAATTGGGTCATGTAACTCCAGATAATTTCGATTGTATACCCTGTCAACTTGCCAAACAACCTGCTTTATCATTCAATAAAAGTACTTCTATTTCCCATGCACCTTTTGATCTTATACATTCGGATATTTGGGGCCCCTCCCCTACTACTACTATGGGGGGATCTCGTTATTTTGTTGTTTTTATTGATGATTTTTCCCGTTTTACTTGGATTTTTCTCATGAAAACTCGGTCTGAACTTAAACACATTTATTATAGCTTTGCCCAAATGGTCCACACCCAATTTTCCAAAACCATCAAACTTTTTCGCTCTAACAATGCTATGGAATATCGGGATTCAGATTTCCTTTCTTTTCTTCAGAGTCATGGTACACTGCCTCATCATTCCTGTGCCGGCACGTCCTAGCAAAATGGCCGTGCTGAACGGAAACATAGGCATATTCTTGACACTACTCGCGCTCTCCTTCTCTCTTCTTCTTGCCCTGAAAACTTTTGGGGGGAAGCTGCTCTCACTGCTGTCTACACTATCAATTGTGCTCCTACCCCTATCATCCATAATCAAACTCCCTTTGAATGTCTGCATGGCACTCCCCCTCCATACACTAATCTTCGAGTTTTTGGCTCTGCCTGCTTTGTTCTGCTTCAATCCCATGAACACACCAAACTTGAACCTCGTTCTCGTCTTTGTTGCTTTCTTGGGTATGGAATTGAACACAAAGGCTTTCGCTGCTGGGACCCTCTCTCTAACCGCCTTCGTATCTCCCGCTATGTCGTTTTCTGGGAGCACAAAATGTTTTCCTCCCTATCCTCCTTTCACTTACCCGCACTTTCCACTAATGTACTGTTTACTAATCCTTCCATCGATCTCTTCTCTGATGAATTTGATACAGGTTCCTCCTTCATCGAGACGCCCTTGCTCACTTCTGATCCCGTCCAAACTGCTCTCCTTGAAGGTCCACCTCTCACTGTACCACCTCCTTCTACACCGGTTCTTCCTCCTACCGATCCTCCTACGGGTCGACCACACCGGGTAACTCAACCTCCTATCCATCTTCGTGATTATATTGTTGGGTCTGCTGCCTTTTCTACTTATGAACCTACCTCCTATCGTGAGGCTTGTACTAATCCTCTTTGGTAGCAAGCTATGACTGATGAACTCCAGGCTTTGGACAAAACTCATACTTGGGATCTTGTTGATCTTCCTCCTGGCAAAACTGTGATTGGTTGCAAATGGGTTTACAAAATCAAGACTCATTCTGATGGCTCTATTGAACACTACAAAGCTCGTCTTGTTGCCAAGGGCTTCAACCAGGAATATGGTATTGATTATGAGGAGACATTCTCCCCTGTTGCTCGGCTTACCTCTGTTCGCAGTTTACTTGCTGTTGCTGCTGCTCGTCACTGGGAGCTCTTTCAGATGGATGTCAAAAATGCTTTCCTCAATGGTAATATTCTTGAAGAGGTCTACATGCAACCTCCACCTGGGTCCACTTTTCCACCTCATAAGGTTTGCAAACTATAGCGTGCTCTTTACGGCCTCAAACAAGCGCCCCGAGCTTGGTTTGCTAAGTTCAGTTCTACCATTCATGACTTCGGGTTCACTTCTAGCTCTTATGACTCTGCTCTGTTTATCCGGACTACTCCTCATGGTACCACTCTTCTCCTTCTGTATGTAGATGATATGATTATCACTGGTAATGATGCAGCTGGTATTCTCCACCTCAAACGGTTTCTTCACCGTCAGTTTGAAATGAAGGACCTTGGTACTCTTAACTACTTCCTAGGCCTTGAGGTCTCTCATGATTCTACTGGTTCCTATTTGTCACAGGCCAAATATGCATCCGATCTTCTGGCTCGTGCTGGTCTTACCGATTGCAAAACTACCTCTACTCCGGTTGATCCTCAGATTCGTCTCACTCCTCTCGATGGGGATCTCCTCTCAGATGCTACTCTTTATCGCCAGCTCGTCGGTAGTCTTGTCTATCTCACAGTAACTCATCCTGACATTGCCTATGCTGTTCACAATGTTAGTCAGTACATGTCGGCTCCTCGCACTCCCCACTATATCGCTCTCCTCCACATCCTTCGCTACCTCAAAGGCACTGTGTTCCATGGTCTTCACTACTCTGCTTCCTCCTCTCTTGAACTGCGTGCCTTTTCTGATGCTGATTGGGCTGGGGATCCTACGGACCGACGTTCCACCACGGGCTTCTGTTTTTTCTTAGGGGATTCTCTTCTTACTTGGCGTAGCAAGAAACAATCCCTCACTGCCTGTTCTAGTACCGAAGCTGAATACCGAGCTCTTGCTGATACTACTCAGGAGCTTCTCTGGCTTCGCTGGCTCCTCACTGATCTGGGTGTTTCCTCTGATGGGGCTACCTCTCTATATTGTGACAATCAGAGTGCCATTCAGATTGCTCACAATGATGTTTTTCATGATTGCACAAAGCATATTGAGATTGATTGTCATTTCATTCGACAGCATGTTACACATGGTACTGTTCATCTTCTCCCTATTGCTTCTGCCGATCAGCCTGCTGATATTTTCACCAAGGCTTATCCTCCTGGCCGCTTCCTTGATCTTGTTTCCAAACTCAACTTGGTGGATGCCTACCCTCCTTGAGTTTGCGGGGGGCTGTTAATATATAATAGTAATATATAATATACTCACACACTTTAGGTTAATATATATTATACACACATTGTATGCTGTTGTATGCTGTAAAGTCACAGACACCACTCATACACTTTCATCATGCTGTCTTCTCCTTTCGGTGCTTCAGCAATAAATAAGCAGCACTCTTGTAACCAACTCAGACAATTGAATACAACATATATTCATTCAGTTTCTCTCTTTTCTCTCTCTATAAATCAATGGGCTGATCCATTTGCTTCTTCAGTCCAGATGTTGTAAACAGGCTCTAGAGGTTTATAGAAAAGTTGTTTCAGAAGGGATTAAGCCTAGTCTCAAGACCTACTCCGCGCTTATGGTAGCATCTGGGAAGAGAAGGGATATTGAAACCGTGATGGGCTTACTTGAAGAGATGGAGTTTGGGGTTGAGGCCGATTAGGGTTCTTGGGAGGGCAAGAAAAATTGATGAGGCTTATGGTCATCTGAAGAGAATGGATGACGAGGGCTGTGGACCTGATGTAATTACTTACATAGTTCTCAACGATGCTCTTTGTCATGCTCGGAAACTTGACAAGGCAAAAGAAGTGTTTCTAAAGATGAAATCCAGCAGCCATAAACCTAATCGAGTAACTTACATCACCTTGTTGGATAAGTTCAGTGACCGTGGAGATTTGGACACTAAGAGAATTTTGGAGCGAGATGGAAGCAAATGGTTATGTTCCAGATGTTGTTACTTTCACAATACTTGTTGATGCTTTATGCAAAGCAGGGAAGCTTGATGAAGCATTTGGTACCCTTGATAACATGAGAAAGATAGGGATCTTGCCAAATCTTTGTACTTATAATACATTAATAGGTGGACTTTTGAGAGTTAATAGATTGAATGAAGTGTTAGAACTTTTTGATGGTATGGAATCATTTGGCATGAAATCTATTGCTTACACGTATATCCTTTTCATTGACTACTACGGCAAGTTAGGTGAACCTGACAAAGCTATTCAGCTTGTTTGGTTCCAGTTTTCAGAAAACAGTTTTCAGAAAATATTACTTTTTCATTTTTCGTATTTTAATGTTTTCAATGATTTTTTAAAAATATTTTAAGCAATTTTTTTAATTTTTAGACATACCTAACATAAATATACTTAAAAAGTAAAAAAATTGTGAAAAAAACCTTTTAAAAATTCACTAAATACCAAAAATATGAAAAAAAAAAAATACGAGAATTCAGTACATTTTTTGTATTTTTTTGTATTTATTAATTTTTTAAAATATTTTTTCACAATTTTTGTACTTTTTAGATACATCTAAGTAAGGTGCATCTAAAAAAGTAAAAAAAAAATATTTACTAAAAATAAAAAAATACGAAAACCAAAAAACTGAATTCAAAAAACTGAAACCAAACACACTGATTGAAACTTTTGAGAAGATGAAACTCTGTGGAATTATTCCTATATTGTTGCTTGTAATGCATCTTTGTATAGTCTAGTGGAAATGGGTAGGCTTGGGGAAGCAAAAGGTATATTCTATGGACTTAAAAAGAGTGGACTAGCCCCAGATTCTATAACCTACAACATGATGATGACATGCTACAGTAAGGAAGGGAAAATAGATAAAGCCATCCAATTATTCTCTGAGATGATAGAAAGGGAATGTGATCCTGATGTGGTTAATATCAATTCTTTGATTGACACTCTTTACAAGGCTGGTCGGGTAGATGAGGCATGGGCAATGTTTTGCAGAATGACGGAGATGAAGCTTCCTCCTACTGTTGTGACCTTCAACACATTATCGGCTGGTTTAGGGAGAGAAGGGAAGGTTCAAGAGGCCGTGGAATTATTTGAGAGCATAACTGCACAAGGGCCATCCAAACACAATTACCTTCAATACACTTCTCGATTGCCTTTGTAAGAATGATGAGATTGATATGGCCTTGAAGTTGCTCTTTGAGATGACAAGAAGAAATTGCTTTCCCGATGTTTTTACTTACAACACTGTCATTTACGGTTTAGTTAGAGAGAACAGGGTTAATGATGCATTCTAATTCTTCCATCAGACGAGAAAAATGCTCCATCCTGATAATATAACTTTGTGCACCCTTCTACCGGGTGTTGTGAAGGACGGGCGAATTGAGGATGCATTTAAGATGCCAAAAGCTTTGTTCACCAGGTTAGGAATCAGACAGATAACTCTTTTTGGAGAGATTTAACTGAAGGAATTCTGTGTAATACTGAAATTGATCAGTCCATTTCATTAGTTGAAAGATTGATAGTTGATGGGCTTTGCAGAAATGACTCAGTATTGATTCCTCTAATTAAGGTTATGTGCAAGCATAAGAAAGCCCTCGACGCTCACGAAATTTTTGTGAAGTTTACCAGCAGTTTTGGAATTCAACCTACACTAGAAGCATTTTATGTTCTGATTGAGGGGTTTCTTGGTGTTCATCTCACTGAAATGGCTTGGGGTCTTTTTAAGGAGATGAAAACTGTTGGTTTTGCTCCTGATGTTTTCACCTACAACTTGTTGCTTGATGATCTTGGGAAGTCTAGGAGGGTCGATGAAATTTTTGAACTCTATGAAGAGATGCTCAGCAGGGGATGTAAGCCTAACACCATAACTCACAATATAGTTATTGCTGGTCTTGTTAAGTCTAACAGAATAGAGAAAACTGTAGATTTGTACTATGATCTTATCAGTGGAGATTTCAATCCCACTCCTTGTACATATGGTCCTCTCATAGATACTCTCTTAAAGCTGGGAACTTTGGATGAAGCGAGGAGTTTCTTTGATGAGATGGTGGATTACGGATGTAAACCGAACTGTGCTATTTACAATATTCTTACAAATGGATTTGGCAAAGGAGGGGATGTGGAAACTGCTTGTGAGTTGTTTAATAGAATGGTTAAAGAGGGAATAAGACCAGATCTGAAGTCCTACACCATTCTCGTAGATTGCCTGTGCATGGTGGGGAAAGTGGCTGATGCTGTGCACTACTTTGAGGAATTAAAGTCGACTGGCATTGATCCTGATTTAATTTCTTACAACCTTATGATTAATGGCCTTGGGACATCAAGAAGAATAGAAGAAGCTCTCTCTCTTTTCAATGAGATGCAGAGTAAAGAGATTATTCCTAACCTTTATACCTACAATTCCTTAATTCTCAATCTTGGGATTGCTGGAATGATCGAGGAAGCTGGGAAAATGTATGAAGAACTCCTACTTAAGGGCCTTGAACCTAATGTTTTCACATATAATGCTCTCATTCGAGGATATAGCATGTCTGGGAATCCTGATCGTGCATATGCAGTCTATGAGAAGATGATGGCTGCGGGCTGCAGCCCCAACACTGGGACATTTGCACAGCTTCCTAATTAATTTTGAATTTTTTGGGGTTACTCCTCGACTTTTCATTGTCCTAATTTCTGATGCCAGTACTCGAGGCACGCAAGGTATCAATCCTATGGATTTCTTTCTGGCATATCCCCAATATTCATTATTGGCTTTTCTACTACCTTTTTGAATTTTAGATTTCTGACATTGTTTGTGTATTAATTTTAACTTGGTAACCTTTCACTTAATTTTGCTTGCACTTGTTTTTTTTTTCAAGGAATGTTTGGCTTGATATTACTTGATCATTTTGGTTGTGATAGTGTGGGCCTAGTCATGCTTGCAATGTTGGTGGTGAGATTGCTACTGCCATGCTTCAAAAGGTTCCAAGGTCTGTGGTCCGAAATATTTGAGGTGCTTTTTAAGTTCTCCTAACTGTTGTCCACAAGGATTGTGAATAGTCACATATTGTATATATATGTCCTTCAGGTTCTGGAGTGTAACATAAAAATAGTATTAGTGTAAATGATATCTTGTCCCTTGTTCAACCCATATGGATAGATTTCAGTCAATGCGCAATAAAATTTCAATTTGGAAGAATTTGCTTATTGAATTTGAACCTTGTTTTCTACTATTTGATGTCTATATCACTCCATTATGTTCTTGAATATACCATTATTTGTGGTCATGTACCATTGGTTTTGATCATATATACGAATTTATATAAAAAAAAGAAAAAAGAAAATTGCAGACTTCAAAGCAAAAGAGAGATATCCTTTTGGTAGAAGCCGGGTATGAATACTCATAATCTTAGTTCAAATGGGTTTGAATTTTTGTCAGAATTGGCATTGTGGGATTGATAACTAGGGTTTTTGCTCATTTTCAAATGAATTGCATTTTTTTAGGCCAAGGTGTAGATATCTATTGAAAATCCAATCTCAAAAACTTGAAGAAGATCTTGTTCAACCACAAAATTCAGGTATGACAAGAAAAATTCATGAAAAGAGACGGAATTGTAGTGCTAATGTAGCTCCATCGGGAAGCCCATATTCAGTTTTGGTTTCAAATCCAAATACGGTAAGTATTTTTAATGAGAAAGAGAACTTAGGCTATGTAAATATATGTTGTTTTGCCTTAATGAGATTGTTATTTGTATTGATTACTCGTTACGTTACACAGAGCTGAAGATGAAGAAGGAGAAGAAAAGGTACGAATTGGTTGGGAGCAATTGAGAGTAGAGATGAAGTCAACTAGCTAGATTGGATGCCTTCGAAGGTTGAAATTTTATACATTTTATCTATGAAGAAAATACTCTTTGTTTTCTTGTGAAGGGCTTTTTGTTGGCATTACAATAGTTCATATTTGAACTTTTTATATGAACTTTCTTTTGTATGGAGAGAAATGAGTACTTGCTCACCCAAATAAGAGGGATAAAGTAGTATTATCAAGACAATTGAGAGAACGATGTAAGAGCTAGAGTTCACTCTTGGAGGCAAGTTGAAAATAATCATATTCATTGGCAAATTTGCTTAGCACCCTTGATCTCACAAGATTAAAAATAAAATAAAATAAAGTCTAAAAATCCAGCTTCAGTCTAACATGTGAGGTCAATTAACATAACTAAAAAAACAACTAATTTGAAAGAAGAAAACAAAAACTTGCAATAGTATATGGTTTCTTTTTTGTATAATAAGAGAACAAGTGTTTCCTTTGAACCAGAGATTCTGCGGATGAGTCCATAGCTACATATTGCAACTTTGCAAGGCTCTCTCTGTATTGAATGAATAGGACTCATATTTATATAGTATGACTGAATCTCTTCTCAGTTAATTCCCTCCAGGAAAGGTTTTTAAGTAGTGTTTGGTTTGTTGAAATGATTTTAAGCAAGAATAGAATTACTATTTATTGATCTCTTAATCAGAGGGGGGGGGGGGCGGTCTTAGTCCCTCCAATTTTTTTTGCAAAATTTTATTTTTATATGCATGTATTTACAAAAAATAAAAATAAAAAATGGAATCATTTGAAATGGTCCCTCCAACTCAATTCCATATTTTCAAAAATTTAGATCTCATTTTATATAAGGGCGAGCCTTAAAAATGTCTCATTTAATGACCCTCAAAAAAATTAATATAAAAATATAGTCTATTTGATTGATATGAAATCATATATAAAAAAAAGAAAAGAAAAAAAAAAAAGAAAGAATATTTTGCTTAATTTCTGCTAAACAAAGTAAATTGGTTTCTTGTCTAGGTTCTTATTGTTTTTTTTAATTAAACCACTTTTAAAGTTTTATGGGTCAGCTCATTGAATAATATTTAAATAATTGTATAGAGGTTTAATTTTTCATTATAACTTATTAATATTCAAAAGCTAAAACATTTATTTCCCAACTTTTCAATACTCTTTTTTCTTTTTCTTTTTCTTTTTTTAAAAAAGGGCAAATTACTACCGGCTTCGTAAAATTGTTACAAATTCATGAAAAAACTAATGATTTTAATCATGATCAATATTTTATAAATTTTATCATTAATTTATAATTAATTTTTGAAATACCCACTGCCTTGTTATCCCCCTCCCCCTCAAAAAAAAAAAAAAAAGGCAGCTCTTTTTTTTTTGTCTAAAAACATGTAATCGAAAGTTATACCAAATATTTCGGTATATATTCACAATATTTAAAAAGAATTACACAATCTCAATAAATTGCACCAAATATGACTATAATTTTCTAAAAAGTGGGTAAACGTGTGTAAAATTAGACTAATACCCTATAATTTTTTATTAGCTAGTTGTATTATATTGATTTATGTCTTAATAATTATTTTAAAGTCGGCCCAAGTTTTGGCGGGAGGGTGTTACAGTTTGAACCCCTCATTCAATACCATGTGTTCAATTACAATTATAATTCTACTTCCCCTCATCTTTTCACTAGTTCCACCCCCACATAGACCACACAAATTCAGTGTACACTAAAACACCAATTTGGTAACCTAAAAATAGAGCATTATTAAAATCTCCAAAATCCGATTTTGGAAGCTTCAGTTCAAGGTAGTTGGGAGACTTTAGTCCCAAGTAGACTAAAACACTAATTTGGCAACCTAAAAACAGAGCATTATTAAAATGAGTCTGGATCCTCGGCTGCCCTTTCCTGCGGCCCTTCCTGCGGCGCTAGCCAAAACGACGTCCTTTTTGTCAAAAACAACGTCGTTTTGACTAGGTTTTTTTTTTTCAAAATTTGAGTTCCCTCCCTTTTTTCACTTTCATCTCTTTCTCTATCACTATCATCTGTGTTTAGCCCTAACAAAAGAGAAGAGAGACGCAAGACGAACTGAGAGAGACGGCAGAGGGACGCGGCAATGAAGGACAAAGGATGGCGGAGGGACGCGGCGGCAAAGGACAGAGGATGGTGGGCAACGCTGAGTCCGGCGGCGATGCGACGGCAGCGATGCGAGATTGCGGTGATGACGAGGTCCATTTCATCATCATTGTCATTTGTTACTGTTATTTATATATATATGATTCTTAGGGTAGATTTGTTGTTGATTTTTTAAATGGGTTTGATGATAAATGGAAGAAAATATATACGAAATGGGTTCGATTTTCTGTTAGATTTGTTGTTGTTTTGTATATATGTATATGATTATTGGGTTAGATTTGTTGATGATAATCTGATTTATTGTTTGATTTCTTGCCATGGTTTGATTCTTGGTTTTTAGATTTGTTTGATGATAAACTGATTTATGTTAAATGGGTTTGTGCTGATGATAAATTTGTATATGTATATGATTATTGGGTTAGATTTGTTGATGATAAACTAATTTACTGATTTATTGTTTGATTTCTTACCATGGTTTGACTCTTGGGTTAGATTTGTTTGATGATAAACTGATTTATAGTTTTTGCATTTGATTTGTTTGTCAGTTATGTTGAACTGGCTATTATAGAAATGAATCAGCCATTCGATTAAATAAGATACAATAAGTTGAAGTTTTCATATGATTTAATTATATGATTATTGATATTTAATACAAAAATAACCTATTATTAGACACAAAGAAGTTAGTCTGTCTATCGTCTTAGCATGAACTCTTCCAAATTATAAACAGTCCTATACAAATACTCCATTTTCTATTAAACAGTCCTCGCTCTCATTGTGAATATAATATAGAAAATAAATCTCTAATTTTATTCTATTATAAAGAATAAGAATTACAGATGGTGCAGGCCTCACTCCCAAATTGTCTCATTTCTTGCATCAGGATCACAAATCATCACTCAACTCATCTTAATTAAATATAAGGTAAATTATACTTCCAATCCATGCATTCTACCTCCAATCAATCTCATGTTGATTCTGTGATTCAATTTCAACAATCAAAACATTGCAAGTTGAAGCATTTTGTTAACCTTCTGTTTGGATAATTTTTCTTCATGATGTATTGGACACATAACAAACAACTCACCAAATGTTTACAAACAAGTATAGAACACTTAGCTAATACACCAAGTAGCTCTCTTCATTCTATAAAGCGTTGAATCAATGTCAACTAAAACAAATTATAAAGCAATAATGTTACAACAACAAATGAAGTATTTATCTTGTTGGATCATCAAAACAGAATTAGACAAGCCAGCAGCACCGTCAAGCAATTCTACAAAATGCTTTTGCCTTGAGACAGTAGCAAGTATGATCGCATTGTTGGTGGAACAGAAGTTGCTGCTCAATTATCTTTCCCCTTGCCACTCCCTTCGGAAACTGTAGAGGCGTCATAAGTAGAAAGGAAGAAAGTGCCCTAATTCTTCTGCAGAAACCTGCATAATCACAAAGAGCTTTGTTAAGCATTATGAAATATTTTGAATGAAACTACCCACTTCCATATGTATATTATGAATATAAGTTTTCCTTTAGATGCATTACTGTCAAACTCACCAATTTGTAGACTCAAGAAAATAGAAATGACTTCTTTTTTTCTTTTTTTGAGATGACAAACACAAACAATTTTGTTAAATGGCCTTGGAATGAAATCATCTGTTTGTGTTTGTCATCTTAAAACAGGAAAAAAAAATCAAATTAAAATAGGAAGAGTGTTTCCTTCTCTTACAAATTAAAATCATTTCATGATGTAACAGAAAAGGAAAACAATTCAAGCCCATTTAACCCAATAACATCATCGATTTGTAGTTCATTAAGCACATAAGTTCACATCTTCAAGCAGTCAACCCGAAAACAATGAATATTTACAAGTGGCTATTACTAGGAAGAGACAGGAACTTGTGGTATTGGTTCATTCTGTAAACATAAGAAAATCAAGTCAAAGAAGCTAAATTCTCCCTATTTTCTGGTTGGGTGAGGAAAATGAGTATATATTAGACTTACTAATAAAAAATCATACTTTTTTTTTTTGTTTAATTACCCATAAAAAATAAATGTTCAAGTAATTCCATTTCCCATTTATTTTCTTCTCCTTGACAAATCCAAGATCCAAACATAGCTTAAATGAATAGTTTTACTAATCATCTTCCTATGAACATAGAATGAGACTGAAAATTATACTTTAGCTATCCAACTTCAATTCCATAGCTCTCTTTTCAGATCAAGTTCACTTTAAAACCTATGAATTGCATTGTAAACGACAAATTCGTATACAATGCTCTCATACTGAAGTTTCTTCTGGGTGTAGCAAAGTCACTTTGCCTAATATATAATGTTTAATGCATTCTTTTAGATTAAAGAAACACGATAATTCATGGCAACAAACAATAGCATCATCAACAATAGAAAAAAACAGAGCAACAAAATTATTATTATTATTATTATTATTATTATTATTATTATTAATTTCCGTACCTCCGTTGCCTCTCCATCGCGTCGCCTCCCCTCCGTCGCCTCTCTCTCTCCCCTCTCTGTTCGTCTGTCTCAGAGGCTAGGGTTCAAAAACAAAAAGGGCAAAGCAGAATAAGGAAGGGCAAAAATAAAAAAATAAAAAAACAAAAACAAAACGACGTCGTTTTGGAGGTATGGCTGATTTTGGAAGCTTCAGTTCTGAAAGATTTATAGAGAGAGAAAAGAGAAAGACTGAATGAATGTATGTATATTCAATGTCTGTTGTTGTGTATCACATTTACAAGAGAATGAGCTCTCTTTATAGAGAGGAGAAGAAGACAATGGAGCACCGAAAGGTTACATTAAAACAATATAAAAACTAAAGCTGAAAGTGTGTGATAGTGGGTTTGCCCTTTACAGCTACAAATGGATAGTGGGATGTATATTTAACAATATTATATATTAACAGCCCCCCGCAAACTCAAGGAGGGTAGGCATCCACCAAGTTGAGTTTGGAAACAAGATCACGGAAGCGGCCAGGAGGATGAGCTTTGGTGAAAATATCAGCAGGCTGATCGGCAGAAGCAATAGGGAGAAGATGAACAGTACCACGTGTAACATGCTGTCGAATGAAATGACAATCAATCTCAATATGCTTGGTGCGATCATGAAACACATCATTGTGAGCAATCTGAATGGCACTCTGATTGTCACAATAGAGAGAGGTAGCCCCATCAGAGGAAACACCCAGATCAGTGAGGAGCCAGCGAAGCCAGAGAAGCTCCTGAGTAGTATCAGCAAGAGCTCGGTATTCAGCTTCGGTACTAGAGCGGACAGTGAGGGATTGTTTCTTGCTACGCCAAGTAAGCAGAGAATCCCCTAAGAAAAAGCAGAAGCCCGTGGTGGAGCGTCGGTCTTTAGGATCCCCAGCCCAATCAGCATCAGAAAAGGCACGCAGTTCAAGAGAGGAGGAAGCAGAGTAGTGAAGGCCATGGAACAGAGTGCCTTTGAGGTAGCGAAGGATGTGGAGGAGAGCGGTATAGTGGGGAGTGCGAGGAGCCGACATGTACTGACTAACAATGTGAACAGCATAGGCAATGTCAGGACGAGTTACTGTGAGGTAGACAAGACTACCGACGAGCTGGCGATAAAGAGTAGCATCCGAGAGGAGATCCCCATCGAGAGGAGTGAGACGAATCTGAGGATCAACTGGAGTAGAGGTAGTTTTGCAATCGGTAAGACCAGCACGAGCCAGAAGATCGGATGCATATTTAGCCTGTGACAAATAGGAACCAGTAGAATCATGAGAGACCTCAAGGCCTAAGAAGTAGTTAAGAGTACCAAGGTCCTTCATTTCAAACTGACGGTGGAGAAAACGTTTGAAGTGGAGAATACCAGCTGCATCATTACCAGTGATAATCATATCATCCACATACAGAAGGAGAAGAGTGGTACCATGAGAAGTAGTCCGGATAAACAGAGCAGAGTCATAGGAGCTAGAAGTGAACCCGAAGTCATGAATGGTAGAACTGAACTTAGCAAACCAAGCTCGGGGCGCTTGTTTGAGGCCGTAAAGAGCACGCTGGAGTTTGCATACCTTATGAGGTGGAAAAGTGGACCCAGGTGGAGGTTGCATGTAAACCTCCTCAAGAAGATTACCATTGAGGAAAGCATTTTTGACATCCATCTGAAAGAGCTCCCAGTGACGAGCAGCAGCAACAGCAAGTAAACTGCGAACAGAGGTAAGCCGAGCAACAGGGGAGAAGGTTTCCTCATAATCAATGCCATATTCCTGGTTGAAGCCTTTGGCAACAAGACGAGCTTTGTAGCGTTCAATAGAGCCATCAGAATGAGTCTTGATTTTGTAAACCCATTTGCAGCCAATCGCGGTTTTGCCAGGAGGAAGATCAACAAGATCCCAAGTATGAGTTTTGTCCAAAGCCTGGAGTTCATCAGTCATAGCTTGCTGCCAAAGAGGATTAGTACAAGCCTCACGATAGGAGGTAGGTTCATAAGTAGAAAAGGCAGCAGACCCAACAATATAATCACGAAGATGGATAGGAGGTTGAGTTACCCGGCGTGGTCGACCCGTAGGAGGAGCGGTAGGAAAAAGAACCGGTGTAGAAGGAGGTGGTACAGTGAGAGGTGGACCTTTAGGGAGAGCAGTCTGGACGGGATCAGGAGTGAGCAAAGGCGTCTCGATGAAGGAGGAACCTGTATCAAATTCATCAGAGAAGAAATCTATGGAAGGATTAGTAAACAGTACATTAGTGGAAAGTGTGGGTAAGTGAAAAGAAGATAGGGAGGAAAACATTTTATGCTCCCAGAAAACGACATGGCGGGAGATACGAAGGCGTTTAGAAAGAGGGTCCCAGCAGTGAAAGCCTTTGTGTTCAATTCCATACCTAAGAAAGCAACAAAGACGAGAACGAGGTTCAAGTTTGGTGTGTTCATGGGATTGAAGCAGAACAAAGCAGGCAGAGCCAAAAACTCGAAGATTAGTGAATGGAGGGGGAGTGCCATGCAGACGTTCAAAGGGAGTTTGATTATGGATGATAGAGGTAGGAGCACAATTGATAGTGTAGACAGCAGTGAGGGCAGCTTCCCCCCAAAAGTTTTCAGGGCAAGAAGAAAAGAGAAAGAGAGCGCGAGTAGTGTCAAGAATATGCCGATGTTTCCGTTCAGCACGGCCATTTTGCTGAGACGTGCCGGCACAGGAACGATGAGGCAGGGTACCATGACTCTGAAGAAAAGAAAGGAAATCTGAATCCCGATATTCCATAGCATTGTCAGAGCGAAAAAGTTTGATGGTTTTGGAAAATTGGGTGGTGACCATTTGAACAAATTGATAATAAATGTGTTTGAGTTCAGACCGAGTTTTCATGAGAAAAATCCAAGTAAAACGGGAAAAATCATCAATAAAAACAACAAAATAACGAGATCCCCCCATAGTAGTAGTAGGGGAGGGGCCCCAAATATCCGAATGTATAAGATCAAAAGGTGGATGGGAAACAGACGTACTTTTATTGAATGATAAAGCAGGTTGTTTGGCAAGTTGACAGGGTATACAATCGAAAGTATCTGGAGGTACATGACCCAATTGTCCACTAGAAACCAAAGACTTTAAGCGATTAACAGAAATATGTCCTAAGAGACAATGCCAAAGATACAAAGGAGAAATAGAGGAAGCAGATGCAGGAGCAGCGATCGGAAGAGAGTCAGGAACATGGAGGTGCATGAGCTCATAGAGACGTCCGTGCTTACGGCCGATCCCAATAGTCTGCCCCGTCTGAGGGTCCTGCACCAAACAATGAGTAGTAGAAAAGGTGACAGTTAGACCAAGTTCACATAATTGACCAATAGAAATAAGGTTTAAAGTGAGAGCAGGGATATGATAAACTTGAGGGAGAGATAAAGACGATGTGGAAACAGTACCAACATGACGGACAGACATGAGAGAACCATCAGCAGTTTGAATTGAGGGAATATGAGGAGATGAAGAGATGGAAGAAAATATAGTAGAACTAGAGGTCATATGATTACAACAGGCAGAGTCAAAATACCAAGAAGAGTTACCTGGAATTACAGACAAAGCAGTAGGAGGAGGTGTACCAGAAGGGGAGAGAAGGCGTTTGATCATGGCCTCGACATCCGTTAGAGAAAAGAGAGGGGTAGACGGAGCAGGAGACTCAGACGAAGCAGGAGACTCAGAACTAGCCTCAGAGGCAGCAGCAGTAGTGTGATGAGACTGATTCTCGGAATGAGATCGATTCCCGGAACGATGAAAGCTCCCCCGGGAAGAACCACCGCGAGAAGAGTGGCGGTTGGAGGATGAGCGGGATGGATTGCGAAAACAATCCTGTTGCAGATGACCAGGACTAAGTTTGTTGCAGTGTTGACAGGTTCTGACAGGGCAATTGATCAGGAGATGTGTTAAAGGGAGGCCCCGATTCTGACAATAGAGGCAAGTAGTGGTCTGCTGGGGAAAGGATGGCCGGTGCGGAGGAGTGGCAAGAACAGAGTCCACATGATGAGTTTGGAGAGTACCAAGACGAGTCTCCTCTGATAGCAGCTCAGAAATAGCTTGTTCCAAAGTGGGCAAAGGATGGCGATGAAAAAGAGAGGCACGTACTGGCTCAAAAGATGAAGTGAGAGCCATGAGAAAATGTACCAACCGTTGCTGATTACGATAGGCAGTAAATAAGACAGCATCTTCTTGGTGAGGCCAAGGCGGCTCGGAAAGAGCAAGCTGGTCCCAAACGGAGTACATTTGAGAAAGGAAGTCATTGATGGACTGATTAGATTCTTGGCGCATCCGATGAAGTTGGCTCTGAAGCTGATATTGATGAGCAAGACCAGTAGTCTGGTATCTTTCTTTCAAAAAATCCCAGATGTCCTTTGCAGGAGTAGTGACAGAGTCAAGCTGAAAGCGACCAAACTGAAGACTGATAGAGGTAACAGAGGTATTACGAAACCAGGTAATGATTGGTAATTCTTGCTGTCCCATTCCTCAAGCCGGTCTTCATATGTAGCAGTAGTAGTAGAAGCAGTAGTTGCAGCAGTGTCTTTTACTGGTTGGGTCACATCCCCGGTGATAATTCGCCAGAGCTTCTTTCCTTTGAGGAAGGAAGACATGGCTTGGGCCCATAGAACATAGTTGGAACCATCCAAAATAACGGAAATGGGATGGAAGGCATCATGACGATCCATTATAATAGGTGAGTAGAGCGAATTTGATAGGAATAGACCTGTAGAAGCAAATTAGATAAAACAGAGTGTACCAATGAGTCCGGAAGGTCGAAATTAGCTAGGAAAGGTGGGCTGTGCAGTGATGATGTCAGTAGGAGGAAAAATGATGTCAGCGGCGCACGTTAGCAGGAAGGGCGTGCGGCGCACGGTAGCAGAGAGGCGGGCGGCGGCGCACGTAGCAGAACGGCGCACGCGGGTGCACAATAGCGGAACGGCGCACGCGCGGCTCACGGTAGCAGAACGGCGTACGCGGGTGCACAATAGCGGAACGGCGCACGCGCGGCTCACGATAGATGAATGGCGCACGCGGGTGCACGGTAGCAGGCGCGGCGCACGAACGAGCTGAGTGGAAGGCGCGTGAAGGCGCATGTGAGCGTGGCAACGGAAGCAGAGACGCGCCGAGCAAAGGGGCGGCGCGTGGAGGCGCGTGGGGGCGTTTCTGGTGACGAGCTTGGTGTCGTTGGAATCGTAATGAGATTCCGAGCTGTTTGGTGTAGTTCCACTGTGTACGGGACTAAACACCAAAATGGAAGAATGCCAGAAATGTAGTTCCACTGTGTACGGGACTAAACACCAAAATTGAAGAATGCCAGAATTGTATTACTGGGCTCTGATACCATGAAAGATTTATAGAGAGAGAAAAGAGAAAGACTGAATGAATGTATGTATATTCAATGTCTGTTGTTGTGTATCACATTTACAAGAGAATGAGCTCTCTTTATAGAGAGGAGAAGGAGACAATGGAGCACCGAAAGGTTACATTAAAACAATATAAAAACTAAAGCTGAAAGTGTGTGATAGTGGGTTTGCCCTTTACAGCTACAAATGGATAGTAGGATATATATTTAACAATATTATATATTAACAAGTTCAAAATCTGATTTTGGAAGCTATAAGAATCTCCAAAATCTGATTTTGGAAGCTCCAGTTCAAGCCAGTTTAGGAAATCTATATATATATTCAGTTCAAGTCAGTTTAGGAAATCTATGTATATATATACATCCATAATCATAGCTATTCCAACCCACAAATACCCACAAATTTGAGCTATTCCAACCGAGCTGTCATGAGTTTCTCTAAATTTGTTCAGCTGTTGATATTGGAGGATGGTAATCCGTCTGATTGGGCCAAATACCATCAGAAAGTAGAGCGTTCAAGAAAAGGTCTTCTCGAACTCGACGACGACACGAAATTGAAGGTCTTAGGGAAGTTCGTCAGGAACAGTAATGTTGATTTATATGGGCTCACTATGTCTGAGTTACACAACTCAACCCATAAGCCACTTTCTGATGACGACGACGATGATGATCATACTCACTCTGTCTCTGTCGACAGAGAGGGCTCGAAGAAGAATGGTGCTGTTTCTTCATGTTCTGTTGTTATTGATGTTGATGATGATAATGATGAAGAAAGATCACCATTTCGTAAATCTGTTACATTTCGTAAATCTGTTATAATCCAAAGGGGAAAAGATCAATGAGAGAGAACATCAACCGCTGCAAGAATATAAGTTCTGTTATAGTCCCAGTTGATCAGATATCTGAGGTTGAGGCATTTCCTAAGAATTCGTTATATAAATGGATGAAAATCATGTGAAATCCTAGAAATGACCTTATTTTTCTCTTCTCCTTCAGTTTTTCTCTTTCTCTCATTTTTCATACCCAAGTCAGCAACTATGCCAACGTATACTATGACTGACATGATTCTTGTCGTGGGTAGAAGAAAAGAACGAAAAAGAAAAAAAGAAAAAGAAAACAAGAGGTCATTTTAAGCATTTTGCAACATTTGAAATATCTTGTGCAAGTCACACTTTAATTTTTTTCATTCATTTATGTAAAAGGATCCTTAACAAAGCGTTCACATTGATATAAGTTAATAATTCAAGGTGACAAGGTGTAATGTATTTTAATTGATGGGGTAAAATAATAAATGATAATTTAAGATTGTAAACAATTAATATATATATATATATATATACAATCAATCGAATTGGGAAAGGAAAGGAAACAATGAAATAAATCTCCCAAACCCTTTCTTGTGTTTGTAAGGGTTTTTTTGGTTGATCATTTGTTTGTAACTTTGTACACAAGAAGGGGATCATCCTCACTTTAGAGTTGGGCCCTGTACCTTAATGATGAGGGCTACAGGCACCCTTTGCCCAATGGGGGCGAAGGGGTAATCTAGATGTATATCAGAAATGCTATGTAAATTGAAAAAGGTATTTGAAATAAATTGTATAGTGCATATTTAAAGTTAATGAAACTTGAAATAATTGTGATCAATAGATATATTTTTTAAAGCAATTTTTATGAATATGTAATATTGTTGTTGATACGGTTAATTCTATGACAATGAGATTAGCAATAAAAATATGTGAAAGGCGTAGATAAAAATATGAGATTAGCCAGAGACTGGCGTTGCCAACTACAAGTTGTTTGGCGTGACAATGAGATTATCTTCCGGTGCCTCCTCCTGCTTTGAGTCCTTTATTAGCTAGTGATTGTCAAGGTGTTGGATCCTTGCATAGGGCTGTTTTGTAATCTCTTTTCGGGCTTTAGGCCCCAATTAATACCAATATATATATATGAGATTAGCATTATGTATTCTATTTATTCATAAAGTTTATTGTAAGTTGAAAATTAATCAAAAAGTAGAAGTTAAAAAGCACCCTCAAATTTTAGATAATCAATTTTTTTATGGCTTATTTAAGTTATTTTTACCTAATAAGCTATATGAGATGGGTTCTTGGAAGCTCACCAGAAATAGTGATTTTGTCAGGAAAGTCATCGAAAAAGATGAACTTCACTGGAAAAAATGATTTCATTTGGAACTGGAAAAGAAGAGGCTAGAGATTTGTTGACAATCAAACTAGATTCAAGAAGAAATGGAGAGAAATGGTGGTTGGGTGAACGATCAAAGCAAGCAAGCTAGAGAGAGAGAGAGAGAGAGCATCCCATAGAATTCCACTTTCATTCTTCATTCCAACTTTCCAGATTTTTGCTACTGTGTTGGTTCTTCTATGAAGAGCTATGGGTGAGTGTATATATATGTACACCCAAAATTGGCTTGATAACCAAACAATTGGCAATTCTGGATTTGGTGATAATTGTGGTGAGGTTCTCCAAACTAGAACTAAGAATGACAGATTTGATCTCATTGCAGTCCTCATGCCCAGTTTCGTCAAAGCTGTTAATTGATAAAATTTTTATTCCTTGTCCTGTGAATCTATACTTTCCTATGAAAATAGGATGTATTTTTTGATAAAACGAGCAACGTCATTAGCACCATTACTCATACCCAAATTTCATAGTGACAACTAGAACAATTTTTTGTTAAGTTAGAAAGCCCGACCTTGGTTTCAACAATGCCCAACAGGTCAATTTAATTATCAGCTAAGCGTTTCTAGATGCTATATGTTGTTTAGAGGGGTGATTCATGAAACCTTTTCTTTCTTTTTTCCCTTTCAAAGTCTACAATCTGAAACGACCCTAAGACCTTTGCTAGCTCAGAGGAACCAAATATGACAAAAAGTAATTAGGAGCTGACAAGTTAGTTAACTAGAAAATTGGAAGATCACAAGCTAGTTATACTAATATGGTCTCTATTCTTTTTAAGTAAATGGTTGCTGACTTAGTTTTAATAAAAAGATATCAAGCTAGTACAAATTGACGGCCGATAGTACTAAATTATAATGCATTTGTTTTGTCTCAATTTGGGATTTCTTGAGGAAATTATCACGCTTGTGATTCGATTTGGCATTTCTATGCTGCTACATGCTTCTAAAGGGAAAGCTAAGGAAAAATTGAAGAATTCGAACGATGGTCCTCCTTATGCATTGCAGTTTTAGGGGTCATGCATGTTGTTAATCGTGTTTATAATTTAGCAATTATCAAACAACAAGAAGATTAAGTTGATGGCTTTGGACAATAATTGAAGTAATTGACTTGCACATTTAAAAGAATAACAAATAATTTCAATTGATTAATAACAACATTAGATCAGAATCAAAACTTTCGGCAGTTAACATGTTGACAAATTACCTATATAACAGCATTCAATAACTACATATAAAATAAGAAGAATACGCCCAGTTGAATAACTATATTAAAATATTTTTTATGTATAAAAATTACAAAAAATAACAAATAATCTCAATTGATTAATAACTTCCATATTCATTTGAGCAACTACACCTATGATCTGTTTTGGCCTAAATCCTCTTCACTTTAACAAGAGCGAACCACAATTTTGAACCCACCCGAAATGACCAAAGTTGTACAATCATTCCTTCGCGCAGCCTATTGTTCTTCACAACACGATTCCAACTTGTTGTAAGATTGTAAGTTGTACTCACTTTGCTTGTTTTTTTAGGCATATCCCACTTGTTAAGACATATATCAGATTCTTGTCCCGACGGTTCAATTAATTTGGCTTCAATAGTTGTCTTATGATTTCCAGTTCTTGTGTTGAGCAAGTCCTTCTCTTCTTGCGTGAGGAATCCATTATCGATTTGACATAACGACAAAGATAGACGCCCATGTGTATGGCTAAGGTCCGTGCGGTATAATGGCTTTTCAATCACAAAATTCAATTCAGTACCATTCAATCTTTCGATGTAATTCTTGAATTTAGCAGGCGATTGTGGTAGAACTACGGTCACCTTTTCAATCATCCTCTTCTTCTTTGTCGTGCCCTTTTCTTCATCATCGCTGTAATCTCCATCATGGCGTGGCTGTTTTGAACAAACTTTCTCAGATTTCTGAACCATCTTCTTGATTTCATCACCATAATCTCTATCAACTGAGAATCTTGCAGGCTTCGATACAAAGGACTGGTCAGGCGGCTTCAATTTCCATCGAATTTGGCAGGCTTCTTTGTCATTGT